>WOVY01004611.1:0-13092 GCA_013436015.1 Rhipicephalus annulatus | reverse complement strand
TTTCACCGCAGGGGCGCCTGCGCAAGTAGGCGTTTTGGTGTGTAGCGACACCACGAACCCGAGCTAACGGGGGAGTTTCGACTCCCTCCCACGCCTAGCCGTGCGTGGCTTTGCCGTGTCCGAGGAAAAGGGGATCCTGGGGGTTGAGCCGACGCTGGGTGATTGGACCGTTAAGGCCCTCGGCAGAGGCAAACACACCCCTTTGGCCCCGGCTTCACGTAGATGGCACCCCTGAGCTGACCCACCCAGGGGAATCGGCAGTCGCCTTTTCCTATCTCTCTTTCCCTACATCTTCGTCTTTATCTCTTACTATTATCTGTCCTGTCTTCTACTCTCTTCCGTTTACTTCCAAACTTCCTGGCGGCTAGGGTTAACCCTGTGCAAATAGCCTACCTTGGTCTAGGCGCATTGGGTTATAGTGGCGTTGTACGGCTGGCGTCTGCAGGTTTCAGCTTTGTAACCTTGTAGCGTCCCCTCGTTGGGCTCCGTGGTGGGTGGCCGCCAACGCTGCTGAACAACAATAAGGAAGACATGCATGGAGCATTCCCACTACTGTCTGATCGTACCGGCTTAAAGCCGGTACGCACCGATGATCTCTCCAGAGAAGGATTAGCCACCCTGGTGCAGTATCTGGCCACCCCCTCCCGTAGGCATTCGTCAATTAACTCACGGCCCTCAGTCCCCGCCAGCTGCGGAGCAACTGACCACGGCGGCGGTCAGATCTGCAAAGCAGCAGAGGGTGCTAGGAATCTCTGGATACGGACAGGCCACCATTGGAACTTGAACTTAGCAAAGTTTAACGTTAGAACGTATCTATTGAGGGAAGTCTAGCTGTATTATTCGAGGAGCTAGAAGGCATTAAACTGGGATATAATAGGGCTGAGTGAGGTTAGGAGGACAGATGAGGCCTATACTGTGCTACAGAATGGGCACGTCATTTGCTATCGGGGCTTGGCAGACAGAAGAGAACTGGGAGTAGGGTTCCTAATTCACAGAAACATAGCTGGCAACATAGAGAATTACTATGGCATTAATGAAAGGGTGGTAGGCATTGTAATTAAACTGAATAAAAGATACAAAATGAAGGTAGTACAGGCTTACGCGCCTACATCCAGCCATGATGACGCTTCAGTTGAAAGCTTCTAAGAAGACTTGGAATCGGCAATGAGTAAGGTGAAAACACAGTATACTATAGTAATGGGCGACTTTAATGCAAAGGTAGGGAAGAAGCAGGCTGGAGACCAGGCAGTAGGAGATTATGGCATCGGCACTTTGAAACGCCAGAGGAGAGCTACTAGTAGAATTCGCAGAACGCAATAATCTGCGTATTTTGAATACCTTCTACCGAAAACGAGAAAACCGCAAGTGGACATGTAGGAGCCATAATGGCGTAAATAAGAACGAAATAGACTTTAAAATGACTGCACACCCAGGAGTCGTGCAGGATGTGGAAGTGGTTGGCAAGGTAAGATGCAGCGACCATAGAATGGTACGGGCTCGAATCCGCCTAGACTTGAAGAAGGAACGACAGAAACTGATACGCAAGAAGCAAATCAATGAGCTAGCACTGAGAGGGAAAGTACAGGAATTCAGAGTGTCACTGCAGAACAGGTACTCTGCTCTTAGCGGAGGAAACCAACCTTAGCGTAGATACAATGAATGATAATCTGACGAGTATCATCACGGAGTGTGCAGTGGAAGTTGGAGGCAGGGTAGCTAGACAGAACACCGGCAAGCTTTCCCAGGAAACGAAGAACCTAATTAAGGAGCGTCAATCATGAAAGTGTCAAGTACAACAGACAAAATAGAACTGGCAGAGCTTTCGAAGCTGATTAATAGGCGTAAAGTATGCGATGTAAGAAGGCATAACATGGAGAGAATTGAGCACGCTCTGAAAACGGAGGAAGCGTCAAAGCAGTGAAGAGGAAACTTGGGATAGGCAAAAGGCAGATGTATGCACTAAGGGACAAAGAAGGCAAATTAACTACCAATATGGATAGGATAGTTAAAATAGCGGAGGAGTTTTACAGAGATCTCTACAGTAGCCGAGACAACCACGACCTTAATACTATAAGAACTAGCAGTAACCCAGACGACACCCCACCGGTAATGATAGAAGAAGTCAGAAAAGCTTTGGAGAGCATGCACAGAGGCAAAGCTGCTGTTGAGGATCAAGTAACATCAGATCTGCTGAAAGATGGAGGACAGATTGTGTTAGAAAAACTAGCCACTCTATTTACGAGGTGTCTCCTGACGGGAAAAGTACCAGAGTCTTGGAAGAACGCTAACATCATCTTAATACATAAGAAAGGAGATGACAAGGACTTGAAGAATTACAGGCCGATCAGCTTGCTCTTTGTAGTATACAAGCTATTTACAAAGGTAATTGCTAGCAGAGTAAAGAAAACATTAGAATTTAATCAACCAAAGGAACAAGCAGGATTTAGAACAGGCTACTCAACAATTGACCACATTCATACTATCAATCAGGTAATAAAGAAATGCTCAGAGTATAACCAACCACTATACATAGCCTTCATAGATTACGAGAAGGCGTTTGATTCAGTAGAAATATCAGCCGTCATGCAGACACTGCGGAATCAGGGCGTAGATGAAATATATATAAACATTCTGGAAGAAATCTACAGGGGATCAACTGCTACCATAGTGCTTCATAAAGAAAGCAACAGAATACCAATAAAGAAGGGTGTAAGGCAGGGGGACACAATCTCCCCAATGCTATTCACTGCGTGCTTACAGGACGTTTTCAGAAGCCTAGAATGGGAACAGTTAGGGATAAGAGTTAATGGAGAGTACCTCAGTAACCTGCGCTTCGCCGATGACATTGCATTGCTGAGTAACTCAGGGGACGAATTGCAACTCATGATTACGGAGTTAGACAAGGAGAGCAGAAAGGTGGGTCTTAAAATTAATCTGCAGAAAACGAAAGTAATGTACAACAACCTCGGAAAGGAGCAGCGCTTTGCGATAGGTAATAGTGCACTTGAAGTTGTAAAAGGACTATGTCTACTTAGGGCAGGTAATAACCGCAGAGCCTAACCACGAGATTGAAGTAACTAGAAGAATAAGAATGGGGTGGAGCACACTTGGCAGGCACTCTCAAATTATGACAAGTAGATTGCCACTGTCCCTCAAAAAGAAGGTATATAACAGCTGTATCTTGCCGGTACTTAGCTACGGAGCAGAAACCTGGAGACTCACAAAGAGGGTTCAACTTAAATTGAGGACGACGCAGCGAGCAATGGAAAGAAAAATGGTAGGTGTAACCTTAAGAGACAAGAAGAGAGCAGAGTGGATTAGGGGACAAACGGGAGTTAAGGATATCATAGCTGCAATAAAGAAGAGGAAATGGTCATGGGCCGGGCATGTAGCACGTAGACAGGATAACCGCTAATTATTAAGGGTCACCAACTAGATTCCCAGAGAAGGGAAGCGGGGTAGGGGGAGACAGAAGGTTAGGTGGGCAGATGAGATTAAGAAGTTTGCGGGTATAAATTGGCAACAACAAGCACAGGACCGGGTTAACTGGCGGAACATGGGAGAGGCCTTTGTCCTGCAGTGGACGTAGACAGGCTGATGATGATGATGATGATGATATAAGCCTTACCACAAATGGCTGCTGCCCGCGCCTTTCGCAAACAACTTACATGGAGGTTTCCAATCCACGGAGCCTCGACGGCAATAGTCGGTGACTCACAACTAAAGTACCTGCATAAACACTTCGATCCGGCCAGCCCCCATTCACCTGCCTTCATCTGCCAGCCTGGCGCATGCATTGGCGACATCGGAGAGCAATTGGACTTCGTCCCTAAAGGTACCTCGAACCTTATTCTGCACATTGGAACTAACGACCTGGCCAATACGGATGCCCCTACAGCATTCAACCGTTACGTCGCCCTCCTTGACCGCATCCGGCATGAGAGACCAGATATTCCTATGGTGTTTGCCACACTAGTGCTCCCACGAGCCCCCAACCAACGACTCCGCCGACACAACTGGCGTGCGGTGAGGCGGTTCAACTTCGAGGCTCGGGAGTTTAACTTGCAACTGCTGAGTTTGTGCCATGAGAGAGAGGGCGTCTTCTATGTGAACCATCGCATCGACGCGCTCCTGCCGTGGACCGTACTCGCGGCCGATGGTCTGCACCCGAGCTTCGCTGGAGTGTCTCTCCTGGCCTGGAACATCTACAACCTGCTCCTCGACCTACGGCCGGCCATACATCAACAACTGGCTGGAACACGCGCCACAACCAGAGGCGGGGGCGTACGAGCTTCGGGAGACGCCATCCTACTCCCAAGCACTGCGGCGTGACTCTTTCGATGCCACCTGTCGAGGCGGCAAAGAGAAGAATATGAACCCAGCAGCCCAGAAACAGCTGCTGCCCGTTCTCCAGGCCAGCATACCCCGTCGGGACCCCCCTCACCGAGTGCACGACTGCCATCACGCTTGCCACGGCTGTCGTCGACGCCTACAACACACACCCCGGAAACTGTGACGAAGGGTAATCCGGGCCAACAACAACGGCCAGCTGTACCAAAATCAACAGCACGAGTGGCCAGAATAAACCACCCGCAAGGAAAAATCAGCAGCCAACATCATCAACGAACAAGCAGCAACCACCAGCAGCCAACAGCAGGCGTCAACAGGCCAGCTCGTCACGGGAGGCACAACGGGATGGAGCTCCAACCCAAACCAGGTACGACCTCCGGGCACCTTGCAGCCCTATTCGCCGCGTCTGTGCAAAGTGACATACTGGCTGTGCGAGTGGGCAAACTCCGTCCGTTTCAGATGAACTAGGCCAAAGAACGGGTCCAAATTTTTTTAAACTTAGAAAAGTGGTTGACAAAAGAATACGGCACGAACTTCACGTGCAAAGCCTCGAGCAATATGTACTGGCGGGTACGGCTCCGAAGGGGCTGCGCTTGTCACTAACACCATCGATGCATAACTTTGCCGAAGGGGAAATGAAACGGTGGGAACGAAATTCTCGATCACGCCACACAGGAGCTAACGAAGGTCACCATCGAACACTGTAGAAAGACTCTAAACGCACTGACAGACGAGGAGCGATATTTAAGAAATAACTTTTCTCTTCGGAGTGGGAAACTAAAGAACTAGACGTATTCGAGCACAAAAAACGGAGAAAATTGAAAAACTTAAGAGGAAGAAATTTGCGCGGGACAATGTGTCACAAGCTATACCCACTGCGACTTACAGAAAAAATACCAAATCATCTCACGTTCAAAAAAAATTGCCACCGCACCCCAAAGAGCCAAACGTTATTAACCTTTCCGACAAAGAACTTAGCAATGAAGAATTGAGTATACTATCACGCGGACTTACATTCTGCCCTGGCAACGGAAGGTATGATGAATTCACGCTCCTAAAAGACCTAGACAACTTCGCACGAAATTTACGTTTGGAGAAATATTTCTTTGATAAACCCGAAAAAGATAACGCACTTTTTCGTGGGTTCGATTCCTGCTCACAGTTGGTAATTTTTTCATCCACTTTTCTTTCTTCTTATTTACATTCCTTTGGTTTTAATAACTTCCCCTGTACATTCCTTGGCATTGCTGTCTGTTATATCTCATTAATATTGTGTTAAAACACGGAAAAACGAGCGCTTAGGTATACACTTCTTTCCCTTATTCATTGAACGAGGGTCTCGTACTGGCAGACTTGGTGTGTTTAGGTTGTATAAGAGGGACAATTAATCAGCTGCCCGCTCATAATAAGTTCACGTGCTACGTGACGCCAAACATGCGCATAAGAGTGTTTTCACACTCGTTGTTTGGCTTATAGATGGCGCTGACTGTCGCTCCTACTTCTAAATTCAAAGATAAACCCCCCCAAAAAAAAGTGGATGGAGGGAGGGCCGCGGTGATAGCTCAGTGGTTAGAGCATCGAACGCGTAATTCGAAGATCGTAGGTTCGATTCCTGCTCACAGTTGGTAATTTTTTCATCCACTTTTCTTTCTTCTAATTTACATTCCATTGGTTTTAATAACTTCCCCTGTACATTCCTTGGCATTACTGTCTGTTATATCTCATTAATATTGTGTTAAAACACAGAAAAAAGAGCCCTTAGGTATACACTTCTTTCGCTTATATATATATATATATATATAGTGGGAGTAATAATTCAATGGGCCAGTTAGTCTTCGTGAAGGTATAGGATATGGCACAACGGGAGCGTTGTCAACAAGGATAAATATATTTATTTCCCAACAGTTTCGGGAGGGGTCCTCCCTTCATCAGGGGATAACTCATCCTCTGAGGAAGGGAGGACCCCTCCCGAGACTGTTGGGAAATAAATATATTTATCCTTGTTGACAACGCTCCCGTTGTGCCATATCCCATACCTGTATATATATATATATATATATATATATATATATATATATATATAACGACAAAGCTTTACAGAAAGTCGACTGATAGACACCGCTACCTTCATTTTGAAAGTAGCCACGTAAGACACAAACAAGACAAGCATACCATACAGCCAGGCGCTCCGTTTTAAAAGGTTGTGCTCCGCTGACAATCTGACTTCAGGGATAATTGTGACAAGCTCAGTGATGCACTAAGAAGACAAATGTACCCGCCTCAGATAATTGACGATGCCATTAAACGTGCTAATGAAGTGGACAGGAGCGTGCTCCTCCACTCCAACAAGCCTGCTCAACAGCGACCATCTACAAACCTCAAATTAACGTATTCCGAATCAGCGCCAAACGTTAACCACATCCTACGAAGGCACCACAACATTCTTATGCAGAGCGACCGTCTCGAAAACATATTTTCGGAATTGCCACGTGTAGTCTATCGCCGGTCGAGAAACTTGCACAATATGCTGACTTCATCTGTACTAACTCATCCTGCCTATTCAGGTTGCCGCCCTTGTGGCAAACCACGTTGCAAGGTTTGCGTACACATGACCACCTCTATTTCAGCCCACAGTTCGGCGTCAAATTTCACAATGAAAATTAATGGTGATTACGATTGCGATACAAGTAACTGTGTGTACCTACTTGAATGCTCAGTCTGTAAGCTTCAGTACTTAGGCCACACAGCGACACCATTCAGACTGCGGTTTAATAACCACAAGGCGCATGTCACAACTTTTCCTAACCTACCCCTATCTAAGCACCTGAATGCGACAGGACATTCACTCGATAACCTAACAGCAACCATATTAGAATCTGGTTTTAAGTCTCACCATGAACGGGAAGCACGCGAATCATTTCTCATCTACAAATTTAAAGCGCTGTCATTCGGCATTAACGAAAGCGCAGGAAAGCTCACGTTCCTGGGCGCACGTTCAGCAACGGGATCACTATGTCACGGACAAGGCTAAATTCCCTATCACATGTCTGCAGCTTTCATCAGTTTTCAGCCTGTTACATACAATTCTGTTATATTTCGTTCTCATGAATGCCATGTATTTCACTTTTACCAAAGTTTTTTTTTAAATCACCATCGCCACATAGTGCTGTTCTCGTTGCTTTACATCTGTTTTTTTAATTCTTTTAGCGCATTGTTGCTGGTTGTTTACCTATGTTTCTTGTTAGTTCATCAAGATGTTTAACGCAATATTGTTAAATGCATTCGTGGTACATTATCACCCTTGTTATGTTGATCCTTTCCGTGACTGTGAAAAACGCCCCTTTTTGCTGCGCAGACTTCACCGTATGTTATCATTTCGTGATATAGTCTTGTCATTATCACATCGTGCTCTTTCGCATGTTGATTTGTGTGCCACAGTCATATATGTGACATTTGATATTAAATAGACACGTGTTGGGGGCCCCAATGTATATAAGCAGCACGTTGACATTTGCAATGTATTCCCTGACGAAGGCCGGACACTGGCCGAAACGTAGGAGCAACAATAAAAGTTTTCGCACGTTTGTCCGCTCAAGCCAATTTATATATATATATATATATATATATATATATATATATATATATATATATATATATATATATATATATATATAGAAAGACAGAGAGAGAGCCTCACTGCCCATCTCCACAACTCTACGAAGCTTAGCACCACTGATGCGAAGCTGCTTTATGTTCCCCTTCATTGGAGAAAAGGAATTTTTGACATCGTACCTTCCCTTTTTGCACCTCTATAAATGGCAATCGGTAAAAAAATCGTTTATTTGAATGAGCAGTAGTTGATCATCATCTGATACTGGATGTGGGTTGCAAGCGAGAAGGAAGAATAATTTTTTTAGATGCGGAAGCATCTTATACTCGCGCCTTGTAGTGCGCCGTCCGCGCCGTCCGCACCGCTTCTCGAACATTCGACAGCTGACGCGCGCGCATGCGCCGTCGCGCCGTCGCCCACCATCTGTGCCGCGCGCGCTTCTCCTTCGAGAACATTCGACAGCTGACAGCGCATGCGCCGTCGCGCCGTCGCCATCTGTGCCGCGCGCGCGCTTCTCCTTCGAGAACATTCAACAGCTGACAGTGCATGCGCCGTCGCGCTGTATATATACTCAAGGTCGGCGCTCGCTCGCTCAGTTGCCGCTCGTCGGTTGGTTTGTACGGCGCGTCGACGTCCAAGGTCGCGGTGAAACGAATTCCAACGAATCCACAAACACAATGATCGACGTCCCTTCGACCAGCGCCGTCCTTTCGCATACGTGTGTACGTGTTCACTCATTTAACACCCCCTCCTACAACCACGTTAACCAATTCAGCCATCGACCCAAGTAAGTCGCAATTTAACACCCCATTTCACAACCACGTTAACGAATTTAGCCATCGACCCAAGTAAGTCGCACTTTAACACCTAGTTAACCAATTATATGCTCCGCATCCTCCTCAGTGTTCCCCCGAGGGAAGCTGCGGGCAATTTTTTTCACCGTGGCTGTAGTAATAGTGCAACGTAACTGAAAATTTTTAATCTTTAAAAACTCATGCGTGTATATTTGTCAGAGCTGCAGAAACATCATAAAGATTCTGTTTTCTGCTCATATCGCGACTTCATGTAATGGGCTTATTCACCTTTTAGAAAGCTTCAGAAAACTTCGTTGGACAGAACAGCACAACTCTTGCCAGTTCTGGAGAGCTGCTTTTCATAAATTTTGGTATCAAGGATACCGCGGTTAAATTAACTTCTTTAAGGCAGAATAAATGTTTGTCTCTGAGTGATTGCGCTGATTTGGGCCTACAGCTATTTTATTACCGAGAAAGAAATGCCTTTGTCTATCTGAGAAACATGAAGGGCCTAAATGTTGTTAACTGTAAAACGAGATTCAGAGGGCTAGGTTTGAAATGGACGTTTTTGTTGGTCAAATTGTGGCTTGCCAAAGTGCAAAGCTTACTGTAACAGGATATTTGCATGCGTTACAATCACTCTCAATTCGGGTACTTATGGGGTGCATTGTTACAAAAACGCTCTAATGCATAGCAGATGCATTTTTCACAAATTTGCATGTTGACATTTCTGAAAATTACTATAAGGGTTATTTTATTGGCTTCTTGGAAAAAACACCAAGTAGATACTTTTTCTCAACAGAATTCGTGCCAATTGCAGTATGTCTTGATTATGAATTATCGTCCATCTGAATGCGGCAAACTTAGCCGAACTGCTGAAATTCGCCAAGCGAAAAATTTCCTCATTGTGCCGAAAGCATTTCGTGCAAAATACATTTCTCTGTTGAAGGTGTAGCATAGAAAAACTGAATGTCTAATCGAACTTTCTCAAAATTCAATGCAGAAAATGCAAAGAGCGTAGAAGGAACACAAACAAGAGGAGAAATTTTGGGAAAATCAGCAAGAACTGGCAAGCATACCATGTGCCTGAGCAGAGGGCGTGAAGATGGCTACTAAAAATAGCCAAGAGTTATATAAAAGCGTCTCCTCCCAGGCAACAAATGTGCTAGCGTAACTAGCAGAAACACCTGACATTGTGTGTTATGAACTTAGGTTCTTGTTTTCTAAGTTCTAAGTAACGAGTAGTGTTTGCATGGGAGTCTGAATCGATTCGCCACAGTTCTGCTGCCGGTGGCGCTCAATGCAGTGTGCTTCTCGCAAGTTGACTGGAGCTTGTTGTTCCTTTTAATCTGTGTTCTTTCCCGGCTCGTTTTCTTATATATAAGAGCACACGGTGAACCACGAGTTCATGTTTCTGCTTAGTCAGCGCAGTTCAAATTGGAAGGCAAACGTTCTTCAGTATTCATTCTTCAGTTTTTGCATGACAGCAGCACAGGGCGGTGGCATCTGCGTGTTTGCGTAGGCACTTTGACCTAAAAGAGAACACGAAAAATCGAAGCAATATATTGCGTTCGACGATGGCGTGACTTTGATTGGCTTCTAAGGTGAGTGTTTCTTTTATGTCAAAGATAATGCCGGACGACATGCTGTTTTGTGTATCGAGCGTTCAGCAACCTTAAACCCCTTTTTTTGATGGCCACCCTGCCACACTATTTCCGGTGCGCCGAGAGTCTATAGAAGATAACGGCTCTCCTGCCTCAGAATTATATGTACAAGAATGACGTCATAATAGGAGCGGACACAAGAAAAGACACAATTAGGATGCATGAAGAGATAGTGAGAATATTCAAAGATGTGTCTATCAACATCAGGAAGTGAAGAAGCAAGGATAAAGCATTGCCACCCCATCCGGCGGATACGTGGTTAAATTGAAGTCAGGAAGGACGGTACCTTCAAGGCATACACGTTCCTAGGTTTTCGGGAACTGGAATATGAAGACGAATTTTTCAAGCGAATCTGCGCATTTTGGCCGACGCTAGTGAATCGGCTTATGGAGCAGTAGCTTACGCCTCTATGTGTGCTTCAAAGGGCGAAGCTTGTGATGCAATTCTATTTGCAAAGACGATGGTTGTGCCAGTCTGAACGACAACAGTGACTCGACTTCAAATGATGTCTGCTCTTCTTGCAGCACGCGTTTACCTATATCTTTCAAGCAACTCTGACCTAGCCTTCAAGAAGGTAGCAATTTGGTTAGGCTTAAAGTTTGCGCTGTGCTGGATTCGCATGGAGTGGTCGACCTGAAAAACATTCCGAAATTGAGTGGCTGAAATCGTAAAACTATCCAAGATCTCGTTTTGGCATGTCTGTCCCGGCAAGAAAAATTCATCGGACTGCTTGACAAGAGGTGGATTGGCAGAAAAACTACTTCAGACAGAACAGTGGTGGCACGCAGCCAATTGGATGATTGATCCATCAGGATGGCTGGAAGACTTTGCTCAAGAAATGCGAAGAAAAGTATCAGCATGTGCCACCACAACTTTGACTCATGCTGTCAGCGCGAAACAGCCATGAGAACGACTAATTGACCCGGAGCGGTTCAGCTCTCGCGTCAAACTTTTACGAGTCACAGCGTGGGTCTTGAGATAAATAAAGAAGCCTAAAGGTGTGTCCATATCATCACAGGAGCATGTGACTGGAGAACTACTGGAAGCTGAACGGTATCTGATGCGTGTCGAGCTAAGGACTCAGTTTGACGATGAAATAACGTACCTTTCAGGAAACGACCCTGTTGCAGCGCAGAGCCAAGTTCGACATCTACGCCTTTTATTGGACTTGAATGAATAGATGCGTGTCACTCAGTAAGAACAAGAACTGCGGAACTCAGAATTCGATCCTTTACCAAGAGAAAGTTATTTAACAACACTGATTAACCGACAAGCCCATATGAAGGTTCTTCATTGTGGCGTGCGAAATACGCTTGCACAAATTTGTGAACGATTTTGGGCTCCACAGGCCAGATAACTAGTCAAGAAGGTCAAACGTTGATGCCTGATACGATAGCGAATGCAAGAAAAACCAGTTCTTCAACGAACGCCTTCTTTAACGAGAGATAGTACGAAGGCTGAACCTTTTCTGGTAACCGGAATTGATTTTTCTGATCCATTATACATCTGAGGAGGTGGTTCTCAGCGTGCGTATATTGCACCAGTGACTAGTGCTGTCACTCGGGCGATACGTTTAGAGTTGGTAGAAGACACCACTACCGAAAACATTCTCTGTTCCTTCAGAAGATTCATTTCGAGAAAAGGAATAGGTAGAATTACATATGAGCACTGCGGATCTGGCGTGACCATGACACTTTCGTCTATGTCCTGCCTTATGCAGGACACTCTCGGATTCACCATATTCCCAACAGCCGACCGACTGGGAATCAGCAAACTGCGTATTAGTGGTGTGGACCCATAGATTCCAATGCGTCATAGCATGTAGCCAAGATCACTGAATGACATAGCAAACACGACAGCGCATGACAGCTACCAGAGCGCAGCGCAGAACCGCTCTATCGCTGGACATCGCTATAAAATGATCACCAGAAGTCTTCGGCACTTATGGGCACGGCGAACCCGGTGCGACCATAGAAGTTACGTCTATGTTCTGCCTTGTTTAGGTTAGGTTCAACGTGGGTTCGTTCCGTAGTGATTGTCGCTGTATCTTGGTCTTGACTTGCCCTCGGCGTAGTCGGAATATATAGCATATGAATGTTTTCTTGCTACGATGTGGAAGCAAATCTGGCCCCACTCAGAAATAATTATATAAAGAAGTGCTAAACGGCTAAGCGAAAATTCAAGATGAAGTGCTGGAACTAAAGAAACAGTTTATTGAAGGGAAAAAATATATGGTAAAAGATTTTATTACGGCACAAAGTGATCCCTAAAAATGCAGATTTCCCGTTCACAGCGAAAATGTGGAAAATACGTTACAATCACTGAAATATATTGTAAACTTTCAAAACAAAAAGGTTACCGACCTTGAATACCCTTCCAGACGGTTAAATTGCATTATTATTATTTACGGGGTTCCCGAGTGCCCTAATGAAACTGATGCAATCCTGAGAGAAAAAGTAGTTAAGGAAATATTCACAGAAAAACTTTATGTGAATTGTGATTCCATCGGACGCGTTCACCGCCTAGGAAAGCAAACTGGTAAAAGACCTATCATCCTCCACGTTGAAAGTTTTAATGCAATGAAAGTAATATTAGGAAATGCCAAAAACTGAAAGGATCAACAGTGTCTATTCAGAATGATTATTCACAGTTGGCACTTAATAAACAGAAATTG
>WOVY01004610.1:0-147816 GCA_013436015.1 Rhipicephalus annulatus | reverse complement strand
TGTCTCAGCGGAGGGGCCAACAATGAATACATATCTTAAACGTGTACTGTCCCCCTCGCCTTGCGAGGGCTTTGTTTGCGCATCTCTTCCATCGGGCGCTGTGTATAGCGGCCCGACAACCACTGGTGATTGTCGGGGACTTTAATGCCCCCAGCCCTCACTGGGGTTACCACTACAAGAAGGCCCGGGGGCAGAGAGCTCAAAGAGCTCATTTTCTCGCTCAGCCTCACGCTTTTTACCGATGGGCACAACCCATACGTTCCGGCAACTCGGTCACGCGAGACACATGCCCTGACCTCTCCTCACCCGTCACATCCACGATGCTACATGGGAAAATTTAGGCGAAACCCTAGGCAGTGATCAATTTTTTACTCCGCACTTCGTTCACACCGCGGCAGAAAAATGCGCCCAACACTGGGGCCAAGCCCGTCTGACCAATTGGACTCAGTCAGAATGCGACCATTCCCCGCCGTCCTCTCTTCCTCTAATTCGACTCCTGCAATCGATCACACCTCTTACATCGTCGGCACGCTCGCCGTGGGCTCGAAAGGCGCTGGAATCGCAACAAACCTAATGGAAACTTCGCGCTCGCATTGAGGCGCTCACTGCAGAGGCGGCCGTATACTCTGCACAACTTTCCGATGCTAACTGGGCAGACACCTGTTCGAAGGTTGCAAAACAGATGAGCTCTAAGAGCGCGTGGAGACTCTTTCGAAGTCTTCTCGATCCCTCCACCACCAGGCGAGAAACGCAATGCCATCTCCGCCGTGCTCTGCATGCCTTTCAGGGCACTACGCATCAACTCGCGCGAGAACTTTGTGACCGCTACATTTGCCGCACAATTGATTCCACAGGCCCAGCATATACGTATTCCGGCGCCCCCTAACACCGACCTCGACGCCCCATACACGCTTTCCGATGTACGATTTGCACTCACGAAAATGCGACGGGGCACAGCCCCTAGATGCGACGGAATCACCGTATCGCTCCTCGCAAATCTTCCCGACGAAGCACACCTCTCGTTACTCCACCTTATAAATTCGATATGGGACGGCTCTCCGCTTCCAACGGAATAGACCACATCTGTCGTCACATTCATACGCAAATCCGCAAAGTCCGTTAGTATCGAGGCACTGAGACCCATCTCACTTACGACTTGCGCAGGCAAACTCATGGAAACCATGGTTCGCGAACGCCTTTCCGCCTACTTGGAGGCCAGGAGGACCTTTGCCTACACAATGTTTGGCTTTCACCCGCATCTGTCGGCGCAGGACGACCTGCTCCAGCTTCAACACGATATCATAGAGCCGACTACTATGCGCTGTAACGATAAAGCAGTGCTCACTCTCGATCTCCGCGGAGCGTTCGACAACGTCAAACACAGCACTATACTCACTAACCTGTCTACCACAAACTGAGGGCAGAAGACTTTCAACTACATTCGCGCCTTTCAATCACATTGCACTGCCTTCATTCGCCTCAATTCTACCGAACATGGCCCGTACTTATTAGCGCCGCGGGGTACACCTCAAGGGGCAGTGCTGTCTCCCCTGCTTTTTAACCTGGCGATGATGAACCTCCGCTCTCTTCTAAGCGAGGTCGAGGGAATATAACACGCACTATATGCCGACAATGTCACAATCTAGACCAACACCGGCTCCTTAGCGCAAATCGAAGAACGCCTGCAAAAGGCTGCCTTTCTTGCGGACACCTACGCTGGTTCATGCGGCCTGGGGTGCTCTCCAGCTAAATCGGCTCTTGTTTCAGTCTCTCCGCTACCGCCACCTCAAAGTTTTCTTTCGTCCGGGCGCGTCCCGTCAGTTCAAAATATTCGGGTTCTTGGCCTTCACCTCACATCGTCCTTGGATCCCAAGGGCACAATGGCAGGCCTCAGACGCACAAGGGAACAGGTGAGCTGCATGATACGGCGAGTATCTACCAAGCATGGCGGCCTCCGCGGGTCTTTATCCCTTTGATTGGCCCACGCGTTTGTGACCAGTCGCGTCCTCTACGCCTTGCCTTACCTTCGCCTGCGTCGTCGACACGAGCACTCCGCGGGTCTCTGTCCCTCCGATTGGCCCACGCGTTTGTGACCAGTCGCGTCCTCTACGCCTTGCCTTACCTTCGCCTGCGTCGTCGACACGAGCACCAACTGGACGTCCTTCTTCGTTCAGTACACTAACGCGCTTTGGACCTACCTATTGCAACTTTCAACTGCCGATTCGTGGCTCTGGGTGTACGAAACACCCTTGCAGAGATGCGCGAAGCTCATCGCGTTAACCAAATCAATCGACTGTCGCAGACGCCTTCAGGGCGCCGTCTTCTACACAGACTTGGCATTCACCCCATATCTGACCAAAACCCTTTGCAGCCGGTACCAGAGCTCTGGCGACAAAAGCAATGGGTGGAACCTCTACCCCGTAATTTGAACCTTGACCTCCATCCTGGCCGTAGACTAGCACGCGCCGCGGCCTTTCATACGCAACACTCCGATCGTCCTGGTGTTTCCCACTTAGACGTCTCGGGTCCCTCCCCCTCGGGTCACTTCACGGCGGCCGTGATTACAGAAGGCAAACACGTCGATGGCCTCTCCTTTTGAGCAGACACAGTAACGCAAGCTGAAGAGGTTGCCATAGCTTTGGCCGCCTCTCACCCTGCCTCACGCGCCACCCTGACGGACTCGCGCTCGGCCCGTTCTGAGTACCTTCAGGGTTCCATTGCCCCGCTGGCGGCTCGTCTACTTCAGGCAGCCTTTTGGCGCTTTAACCCTCATCCCATTCGTATAGTCTAGACCCCAGGCCACTCGGGCCTGCCCGGCAACGAGGTGGCAAATGCCGCTGCCCGCGCTTCTCCTATCCCGGCCGTTGCCCCTTCATATCCCGAGATGGAATCTGGCAACAACAACCTGGCGAAATTTTGGCTTATTACCGGGCTTCGCGCCGCCTCTACCCGGACCCCGCACGTGGTTTGGAGAAAGCGGACGAACGACTGCTACGCCGCCTGCAGACGAACTCCTTTTTCAGTCCGGCGGTCGCCAGGCACTTTTTGCCGGAAATGAATGGCACCTGCTCGACCTGTCACGTCCTCACCGACACATATTACGTTGTAGCATCGTGCCCAGTTAATCCCGTCCCTTTCTCATCCCCTTTCTCTATCCCAACTAGAGAGGCTTGAAAGGAGCACCTGGCCGGCTGCTCTAGCTTGGCTGCGCAACGCTCCTTTGTGGAGCGCGCACGGGAAGCTTCCAGCTCCACTGGCGTCCCGGATTAGGGTCTGGCCACTCTAGCACGCCGATGCGCTACGTCGGCACTCTCTTGTAGACTTTTTCTGAAATAAATGTTTTTTACCACCAACCGCTCGCACCCTCATTTGCCCAGCGCGTTCACTTGCGCCAAATGCTTCGATTTTAGGTAAAGCCGACTTTATTGCCACGCGGATTCTGGCGACCACCGCGCCACTGCCCACCCCCCAGACCCCACCACCACTGCCCGAGCAGTCTGTCGAGGAGAACCCGTTGAGTACTACTTCGTTGGTGTTGTGATTGTGTCTTGTGTTGTCTGTTTTAGTGGTTGTCAGTGTAAGAGGTGTCTGTGCAGCACCATGTCTGCTGCGTAGTTGCCACGATCACAGGATGGCACAACTACGTATATATATGCCCGCAATTCTCGTTTGCTTGTGGTATTTGTAAAACACGGAGAGACAGCTTTATGTATTGTTGATTCTAGCCACATGCCTAATCGTTTAGAGCGGAGAAAAAAGCGACGTTTAACGAGCGATTTGCGGAACTAAAGTTGTCACAATTTTTTTACACGATTCTTGACAAATTGTGCCAAAGATTTCTTGTTTACTATTTCAAACAGAAATACTTCCCTAAGTTGTCTTCCATCAAACAAACTGTAGTACTAGTACTATCTAAGGCAAATATTTATACAATGTTTTAGTTTTTTCGTAGTCAAAGTCTTTTCGCCAGCGGCAGGTTAAGAACGAGCGTGAAAGCGCAGGAAGCCGCTGAGCTGCGTCGGCTTGCTAAATTCGGAGGGTGTCAGCGTTGCCCGAAAGAGTAGGTTGAGGCACGGTTTGAGTTAAAAAGTAAAATATATTATAACGGTTACAAGGTAATCCATGGTCACTAGGGCTGCACTTAGGGCTGCTGTGTATATTCAGGATGAAGAGGCTGTTAGCTCTAGCATGTTGCCACACAAGCTCAATCAGGAAATTATCATTGTCTTGGACTGCTAATTAGCGAGAGATGGTGGTGATTGAGCGATTAATTAGAAACTCCACCCGAGAGGGATTAGGGGTTGTGGGTGTAAGAGAAGTATAGCCGCGTAAGGTTAGAGGATTGAAGGGTTTTGCAGGGCAAGATATCGGGTCCCGCAGCGCAAGATAGCAGTTGGTGGACAACATGACGCTTCTGGCCGAAACCTCAGCAGTGTCACTGCCAGAATTTCACACTACAGTTTGGAGCTGTCACCATGCGAATCGAGAAAGAGCGTAGCCGCCGCATATGGTTGGGAGTCGTTAGCGACGTCAGAAAGAGGGTTGTCTTGACCTTAAGCTTTTTGGGGCTTCTGAAATAAAAGGTATTATTATTATTATTTTTATATTATTATTAATAATATATTATTATTATTATTATTATATTATTATTATTATTATTATTATTATATTATTATTATTATTATTATTATTATTATTGCGTTTACTAGAGGTGAGATCACGCTTTGGAAGGCGTGTTGCGCACAAATTGAGCTTTGATTCAAGATTGTTGTAGCGGTCAGTCAAAGATTGAGCGAAGGCATCAAAACGATGATTGCGCGCAGCATTGTCTAATGTTACGCAGATTACCGCATCTTTGAGCGTTGTGCATTGATTGATGCTAGTGATACCATGTTGCAATTTCGCCTTAAAACGAGCAATAAAAGACTCAAGCAGGGTCGGTATATCGGCTAGTAAGCTGTGCGTAGAGGGAGCGTTGTGTCCTGATTTGTGTGCCCAGCAAGTTGCTTGTCGATATCTAACTCGAGCGAAGCAGAAGAAGATATGGCATTAACATGGCTGGGTGTGAAAGATGTACTAGAGGTGGTGGGTGAGCTGGGCGCACAAGGTTCGGATGTAGAAAGAGTTGTGGTAGTTGGAATGGTACGGCTTGTGGCAAGAGTTCTTATCTGGGCCACCAGCTTCGCGATGGGATCTCGAAGGGCAGCTTTGGCGGCCGCTGCCTCATCCCGAGATTTGGCCAGAGCGTTTTATGGACTGCAAGTCACTGCTGATAATGGTGCGTGCTTGGCGAAAGAACGAAGAGAGCCCCAGTCTTGTTTAACTGGCTCGGTTCAGGCTTGCTTGTGTTGGCTGGGCGGAGTCAGCCCCGGCGACGACTGCGTGAAGTTGACACCGTGTAGAACTCGTTCTTGTTGCTGCGTTTGAGGCTGCCTTGTTTGTTTGGGTGACTGATGAAAGTTGCGTCCTATGCATGATCCAGCAGCGGTAAGATGAGATCCGTCGCACAGAATGCACTTAGTCATGCAAAAAGATTCCTCGGGTGGATGTTGGATGCTACAACGTGGGGAAAGTTTAGTCTTGGGGCTTGGGCATACGTCATGACGATGACCCGGTAGTCTGCAATTCATAGAGACATCCGGACTTACGCGGTGTAGAGTGCAGCGGTGAATGGCTCCCATTCATTTTCTGAATGTGGTACCCAATTGGCGTCGAAGATAATGAGATTTAAGTGCGTCTTCCCTATTGCGAGTATTGAGCATTGAGGGCTGTGAGTATTGAGTATTCGTGATTCCGTGTGACCAGGTCTTTGTACAGCTGGGTTGGTGTCTCGTCATCAAATGCGTTTAAGATTATTATTCTTGTAGCTCCTGGTGGGGGTGCCACGTACGCCACGCAGGGGTAAGCATGGCCGCCCATGTTGAGTGACGTGAGTGTCTTTAGGAGCTCAGCTGCTGCGGAGTGTGTTGTAGCTGCAGTAAATGCATTACTGGTGGGGTGTACGTGCAGGCTGATATCATCAGGTAGAGTGATTTGGAGTGCGGCCTGTACTGCCTTCATCAGTTGAGGCATTGGGACATCTCGGTTAACTTCGCGGAAGAACGACGACCCGAATAGCGTTCAGTGGGAGTGGTGATAGTTGCTTGCTGCTTTGTACAATGATACTCGTTTCCTTGGCAGCAGGTGGTAGGTGGGCTGGCGTCCTGCCTCTGCCAGTTGCGGCTGCTTCGACGCAGGCGATGCTCCCGGTGATCGGGTTACCCGTCTCGAAGGGAGCGTTGGGTTGCGAAAGTCTCGACCAGCCTGTTCACAGAAACCTGTGAGCAGGCTGGTCGAGACGCATAGACTTTGTAGAGAACTGGTGTTCAATTGCCTGCATGGAACTCTTCAGCAGTTATGGTGTGGCCCTCAACCATTACTTCCATGATAACAAGAGGCGTAGCTGGCAACGTCGACGAAGGGGCGAAGTCTCAGAGAGGGTTAGCTCGGACGCTCGGCGTCTCTGTTCACTAAGTGTCCGTTGCACACAGAATGTCAGAGCTGGCCCTGAATGGGCGTCGTCTCTGGCTTCCTCAGACCTTTATGTCGCTGCTCGAGCAGGTTGGTGACCATGTGAAAGTTTGGATAGAAGTAGCACGTACTGTTTGCCGGAGCCGACGTTACAGACATCCGCTCATTTTGGCCCTCTAGCGGCGAGTCCCACAGATGCTGAGATGCTGCCGGTGAACTCGGCCATCTGAATGCGAGTTCTGCTGACAGAAGGGGTGGTTTTCTTGAGTGACATGGACGGACCTACGCGCAACTCTGCTACCTGAAGGTAGCATGTACAGTAACTTTATGCGAAGAAAACCACTAACGCCCTTTAGCTATAATATTTCCAAGGACGTATATACACAACGCCATCTAATAAGTGAGTCATCAACTAGCGGTGGTTATATGCTACTACTACCACTACCAATACTGCAGAGGAGGGAATCACACACGGCAAAAGGAGCTTCTCCTCTCCAAAAATATTGAACAGGAATGTTGGAAAGGCAGAACGCTGCAAAAGAAAAGCAGTGGACTCAGCGTTTGGACTGTATGTACGGTTCGTCGACCCGTCCAGTGCGCGGTGGGCTGCACCGGGTCTTTAAGGAGTCACTAACCAACACACTAGCATTATGCCTCAAACAGGTGCTCTAGCTACCACCCTTTTTCTGCTCAATTTAAACTAAACGCGATCTCGAGTAAGAATATTGGCTATATAATTATTGCTGTTGCACATACAATATGGCGAGTTTTGATGATATGTTTTCAGGAACGATCAACAATTGGTGCATATACGTGCCTCTCAAAAATTTGGCAGATCCCTCGTATAGTGGGATTACATGATATGCAAAGCACAGACCAGGAAGCTTATTATGTTGCTTTGTAATCAGCACAACATTATGAGACAGAAGTACATTTTGCCGAACATGACTTCCGTGTCGTGATTATCATGTTCAGATGCGTCAGTTACCTTCGTCGTCTATTCACTTCACGTCATACCTTATTGATATATGTCGACCTAGCCAAACGGCCGCGAGCACTCTGAGAGCGTAGCACGGAGCTATCTTTTACATCACACGCAAGTAATAATTATCATGTTTTGACGTTTGGATGTGTCATTTACCTTCATCATCTGTTCGCATCCCGTCATGCCGAAATCAGTATATGTGGAACTAGCGAAACGACCACGAGCGTGCAATGTGCGTAGCTTGCAGTCAAGCTTCACATGACACGCACATCTTGATTGTCATCTTTAGACATGTCATTTATTTTTGTCGTCCGTTCGTACTCCGTAGTAGCAAGTTTGGTATATGTAAAGTTAGCGAAACGGCCGCTACCAGACTATGAGCTCAAGATATAGTCATGTTTTACATTACACTCATGTCATGAATATTATTTACAGACATCTTCTTTACCTTCTTTGTCCATTTACGTCATGTATTACCTAATTTGGTATATGTTGTTGGGACCATACTGGGGCGTGCCAGATGAGAGGCTCCAAGAGGCAGCACCCGGAGCCAGACTCTCTGGAAGTTGTCGCACAACTGGCCTGCAGTAAAGTGTGAAACGCGTTTCGCGTTTTGCAGTGCTCTCACCCCCTTGCTGGCCTTCCTCCAAGATACACTAGATGCGTACGTAAGAAACAATGGGCACGTCCCACAGAGACGCTAGACGTGTCGCAACGACGGTTGTATACCCTCCTCTTCGAGCGTGTCAGTGCCTTCAAAAGGCCGGCGCATCTAGCGTCGGTGGCTTCATCGTACACGTTCTGCACATACGCTGTAAATATAAACGTTTTGTTTTCTTCTGGCTGCCTTCTGACTGGACACAGCATCGATGCTGCCTGCCAGCATTGGCCCTCGCGACACGCTACCCAAGAGACTAGTGGCGTCCCGTAACAATATGAAGCTAGCGAAACGGCCGTGAGCCTGTCATGAGCATGTCAAGTAGTCGTTTTTTTAATCACGCGCATGTCGTGATTTTAATGTTTGCACCAGTCATAGACGTTCGTCATTCATACACGGGTCGTACTACCTAAATTGTCATATGTGAAGCTAGTGAACCGACCACGAGCACACCATAAAGGCGAGTGTAGCTATGACACACATGAAATGGGTGTCATAATTTCCACGTTAGGGCCGGTCTTTTGTGTTCGTCATGCTGACATGTCATACCGACCAATTCTGCCATGTGATGTGAACAAAACCACAGAAAAAACAGCAAGAGCACGACATGTATATCATGACATTCATGGCATACGTACCATGATTTTTATGTTATCACTATGCACTTTTGCTCGCCATAGAGTCATATTATTCCTTACTAGTTTTGGTATGGATTTCATCAATAAAGCGGCCAGGAGAGCTAAAAGCCGTAGGCGGCTAGATAGGTAGGTAGTTAGGTAGGTAGGTAGGTAGGTAGGTAGGTAGGTAGGTAGGTAGGTAGGTAGATAGATAGATAGATAAACAATGCTTCGCATTTTCAATAAATGTTCCGAATGCAGCAGTGTGGGAAACAAACAATACTTCGGCTACTGAGGCAAATACGTCGTTACGTTGCCGTTACGTCGACGAAGGGAGCCGGCTGTAGGCTGAGGATTAAGCTCTTTATTAAGGAGAAGGCGTGGCCTGTCAACCAAGAGTCGAATCACAGCGATACGCAGTGGCACTGATAGCGGTGAAATGAACAACGGCTGTCGAAAACTGACATGCGATGACGCGCTTCAGTGCTTATACAAGAACCATCAATAATCCAGCGCTATCACTAGCGGTGACGTAAGTTCCAGAAGAATCCGGAATGTTTTTGTTATGGACGTATTCGCACTGGAAGGATCTAAGATTATCTTGCTTGTTCTTTAGTCAACGGACGGGGTCAACGGGGCGCGATAGAGGCAGTCAGCGTCAAGAGTGTTTCTTTCCAGATTTTCCAACGGAAGTCACGTCAAGTTTTTGATGCCTCAGGCTCGACCGTGTGAGGCAAGCCCCAAGGGTCTTTCAAGATAGCTAGTTAACGGAAGGCGTGGTGGTCGCTCACAACTTTGAAAGACCAGCCACGGGGGTAGGGGCATAACTTCGACAAAACCCAGTTGATGGCAAGACACTCCTGTTGTGGAGTGTAGCTATGTTCTTCTCCAGATAGCGACCAGCTCGCATAACTGATGACCCTTTCAAGTTCATCGATCTTCTGTTTCATAACGGCTCCGAGAATTACGCTGCTTGCGTCTGTGTGGAGTTGCGTGTCGCAGTATTCGTTCAAGTGTACGAAGATCTGCGGCGTCAGCAGGTTTCATTTTATATATTGAAATGCTTTTCATGCAGAATTTCTCACATGAACAGGGCATCGGTCTTCGTAAATTTTGTGAGCGGCTCGCCAATGTAGGTGAATACTTGGAGCTGAAGCTCTCCTTGTTCTAGCCTTGTCCTGCGTCACGCGTAACCAACAGTGTCCAACAAACAAACAGAGAGACAGACGAGCAGATAGAAAAACGGACAGACAGATGGAAGCATGGTCGGGCGCGCTAATGGACTGATGCATGAATGGACGGATGGATGCATGGATGAACACACGGACGACAGACAGATAGACAGACTGACTAACACACAGACGGAGAGACAAACAGACGGGCTTTTCGCCCATCTCATCATATTTTCACGTAATACAAGAGGGTTAACACACACACAATGATTTATTGAGGCCGAACTTATGGCCAGAAAAGTAGCTATGACACAAAGAACAGTCTGCGAAAAGCGTTCCGCATGCGTGTTCCTTTTTGAACAGCCACCTGGTTAGTCTCACTGGCTCGTTCTCGTACACGAGAGGCATGCGCTTGTCGTGCGCCAAGATGTGCGAGCGCGCGGGAGGCACCGTAGACGCCCACATAGGGCTTCGTTGGTTCTCTCCGTAAAATGATTCGTAGGAGCGATCTCTTCAGCAATATTTCACATCGTGGATATGCTGTGGTTTTTCGACGTACCGCTTGTTAGAGGCGCACAGGCCTTGGAACTAGATAGACGGCCTTCTTGTCGGTGGACAGTGAGAAGGCGGCGATGAAAGCGGTTTTCTGTGAATTGTGGAAAACTCTGGACCTACAGAAGACGTGACCTAGGAACATATGAGCTTCCCATAAGCAAAGCGGCGATTTTCTGGCTGCAGGGTGAGTCCTCAGGTTCTGAGTGATTGCAGTACAGCTTCGAGGCACCGCCAGTGTCTGTCTAAAGTTGAGGAAAACGCGATGACGTCGTTCAAGTACACGACACGAGTCGGTCACCTCAATCCTGCCAGTACTGCATCCAGAATGCGGCTAAAAGTCAAAGGTACCGAAAAAAGACTGAAGAGCGTGGCCTTGAACTCTAAGAGGCCGTGATAAGCTGACAAGCGATGACGATCGTCGACATTTATACATGGGCGATCAAATTTTCCAGTGCTATTGCCAACGGGCCACGTAAGCTACAGAAGAATCTAAAATGGTTCATTTGTGGACGTAGTCACATCGGAAAGTTTTACTATTATCTTTACGGTTCTTTATTCAATCGGCGTGGCAGTGCTAGGTAGCTCATACATAAGTAATGCGGCGATCGGGATACTTGAGAAAGTAGCGTTTTCAGTACAGCTGTGCCACGAAGTGCTCAAGTGAACTTCAAGTAAAGGTGTTAAGGCAAAACATTTACTTACGACGAAGTCCCTGTGTTTATTTATCCGAAGACCGAATGAAAATATGTCTCCTACCTTTACGTGTGAAACTAAAACCTCTCTTACTACAGCATTGAATACGCCGTTCTTCTGAAGGCTGACAATATCTTCGCCGTTTTCTCTCCTAATTTCGACTTTACCGAAAAAATGGTCGCTATATATTAAGTGCACGGCTCCGATTCTGGAAAATAAAGAGGTAATAATTAAAACGTGTACCACACCAGAAAAAGTGGCATGCTCTAGAAGGTGGTTTTATATATGGCTTACAATTAACTTACCGCTACAGAGTTCAACGTCCTTAAGAGTTCCTAATGCAGGCGATTAGCCTGTATTTTGGGGGTGAAGCTCCCCAAGCCGTGGGTCGTACGTCCACAATGTATGCAGTAATAGTAGTAGTAGTAGTAGTAGTAGTAGTCGTTGTAGCACTAGATAGCTACCTCTTGTTCAGTCCTTCAAGTGTCCGCCGGATGGCGGTACTTCTATATGATGAATATATGAATAAATAATGCGAGATGCCGCAACATGCAGTGTTCAGTAGTTGAGTGGATAAAAGGACGGACTGGCGGACAGGCAGACAAGCAAATGGACAGAAGAAAGTATGCGTGGATGGACGGACGCATGGGCGGATGACGGGGACACAGCCGGACGTACGGAGGGGTGGTTGGACAAACGCATGAATGAACGGACGCATAGACGGACGCACACACTCCCGGATAGCTGCACGGACGAACAGACAGATGAATGGGCGGACGCATGGGCAGACGGAAGCGCGGACGAACTGATGGACACCCCGCCTCACTCATCATCATTCACTTTTAGGATATGCTGTGATTTTTTAACAGCGAGACGAGGCAGACGAAAAGAATAAACATCACATGAACAAAAGCAATGTGCTTTTTGTCTGCCTTCTTGCGCTGTTCGAATTCCATGAATCTATTTCAACTCGCCCAACTGTTCGTACTGCCAAAACCTCGCATCAATCCTTTCATTTATTGTAAAAATGCCGTTGTGAAACGGCACGGATGTTTAGTTCGTTGACTGATTTCTAACGTTTTAAAGAATACGGTTTGGTAGCATAGCTCTCTTTTACGAAGCCAAAAGAATGAACTTTCGTTAAATACAAAAACTACGCCCCACCGCGGTTGTCTAGTGGCTGAAGTACTAGGCTGCTGACCCGCATGTAGCAGTGCCGAATCACGGCTGCGGCGGCTGCAATTTTGATGGAGGTGGAAAGGCTGTATTCCCATGTCCTCCAAGTTCAGTGCAGTGCAGAACCTGCATCAACATTATCAGCAGCCTGACTACGTCTACTGCAAGACAAAGGCTTCTCCCATGTTCTGCTGGTCAATTCAGTTCTGTGCTTGCTGCTGCCAAATTATAGCCGCAAACTTCTTAATATAATCTGACCTCCTAACCTTCGGTCCCCCCCTAGCCTACTTGCCTTCTCTAGGGATCCAGTTAGTTACCCTCAAATACCAGCGGTTATCCTGTCTACGTGCTATATGCCCAGCCCATGTCCATTTTTTTGTATTTCAATTATGGTATGCTTAACTGCTGTTTTCTTTAATCCACTCTGCTCTCTTCTTGTCTCTTAGGGTTACACCTACCATTTTCTTTCCATTGCTCACTGCATCGTCCTCAAATTAAGCTGACGCCCCTTTGTACGTCTCCATGTTTCTGCTTCGTAGATAAGTACCAGCAAGATGCAGAGGTTTTATACCTTCCTCTTGAGAAATAGTGGCAATCTACTTGTCATAATTTGAGAGGGCTTGCTACTGCATGTGCGATTGAGGCGAAAATGTCGGCCATGTGCTCAGATTTGTGTGCACGTTAAAGAAGCGCAGCAGGTCGATATTTCTGGAGCCCTCCACTACGGCGTCTCTCATAATCATATGGTGGTTTCGGCACGGTAAACCCCACATATCAATAAATTAATCAGAGCGCTTGGCAAGTGTTCTCCACCCCAATCTTATTCTTCTAGTTACTTCAGTCTTGTTGTTCCGCTCCGCGGTTATTACCTGTCCTAAGTAGGCATAGTCTTTTACAACTTCAAGTGCACTATTACCTATCTCGAAGCGCTGTTCTATTTCGAGGTTGTTGTTCATCAGTTTCGTTTTTTGCAGATAATTTTAAGACCTACTTTTCTGCTCTCCCTGTCTAGCTCCGTAATCATGAGTTGCAATTCGTCCCCTGAGTTACTAAGCAATGCAAAGTCTTCGATGAAGCACAGTATACTAAGGTACCCTCCACTGACTTTTATGCCTAACGGTTTCCATTCTAGGCCTCTTAAAGCACGCGGTAAATAGCGTTGGGGAGCGTTACTCACTTCTTGATTCGTACTGCGTTGCTTTCATTATGAACCCCGCAGGGGCGCTTGCGCAAGTAGGCGTTTGGTGTGTAGCGACACCACGGACCCGAGCTAACGGGGGAGTTTCTACTCCCTCCCACGCCTAGCCGTGCGTGGCTTTGCCGTGTCCGGGGAAAAGGGGATCCGGGGGGTTGAGCCGACGCTGGGCGATTGGACCTTTAAGGCCCCCTGGCAGAGGCAACACACCCCTTTGGCCCCGGCTTCACGTAGACGGCACCCCTGGGCTGACCCACCCAGGGGAAATCGGCAGTCGCCTTTTCCTATCTCCCTCTCCCTACATCTTTGTCTTTATCTCTTACTATTTATCTGTCCTGTCCTCTACTCTCTTCCGTTTACTTCCAATTTTCCTGGCGGCAAGGGCCCTGTGCAAATAGCCTACCTTGGTCTAGGCGCACTGGGTTATGGCAGTGTTGTACGGCTGACGTCTGCAAGCTTTCAGCACCTGCAAACTTGCAGCGTCCCCTTGTTGGGCTCCGTGGTGGGTGGCCGCCAACGCTGCTGAACAAAAAAAATTGCCCGCAGCTTCCCTCGGGGGAACACTGAGGAGGATGCGGACCATATAATTGGTTAACGGGGTGTTAAAGTGCGACTTACTTGGGTCGATGGCTAAATTGGTTAACGTGGTTGTGAAATGGGGTGTTAAATTGCGACTTACTTGGGTCGATGGCTAAATTGGTTAACGTGGTTGTAGGAGGGGGTGTTAAATGAGTGAACACGTACACACGTATGCGAAAGGGCGGCGCTGGTCGAAGGGACGTCGATCATTGTGTTTGTGGATTCGTTGGAATTCATTTCACCGCGACCTTGGACGTCGACGCGCCGTACAAACCAACCGACGAGCGGCAACTGAGCGAGCGAGCGCCGACCTTGAGTATATATACAGCACGACGGCGCATGCACTGTCAGCTGTTGAATGTTCTCGAAGCGCGACGCCACATGCGCGTCCACTGGAGAATCAGGAGAATTGTAGATGTCGAACGCGGTGTGTAGAGGAGGAAGGGTGCACAGATGGTGGAGGAGTGAAGCGCGCGCGGTGTGTAGAGGAGGAAGGGATGCACAGATGGTGGAAGAGTGGGCGACGGCGCGACGGCGCATGCGCGCGCGTCAGCTGTCGAATGTTCGAGAAGCGGTGTGGACGGCGCGGACGACGCGGACGGCGCACTACAAGGCGCGAGTATAAGATGCTCCGCATCTAATAAGACCGGCATGCATGGCCCATTCCCTTTACTGTCTGATCGTACCGGCCTAAAGCGGGTACGCATCGACGACATAAATTTCTTCAAGCAGCCAATAGAAACTTTTCCCCACTTTCACGTCATTCACTGTGAAAAAACCGGAAAGCAAGCCAGGACCGTATCTCCTTTCGTAGTTGCCAAGTGTCTTACTGAAACTCTCGGGGCTGGATACAAATTAACCAAAATGGCTAGCGGAGAACTTCTTCTAGAAATTCGGGACAAAACACAATTTGTAAAGCTAGACAGCCTCTCAACGTTTGGCGACGTACTGATCACCGTAACACCACACAGATCCATGAACATCACTCGCGGAGTGGTATCTGACGCAGACTTACTTGACTTGACCGAAACTGAACTTTTGGAAGGGTGGAAGAGCCAAAATGTCAACAATGTACAGAGAATTATCATCAGGAGAGACAATAAGGAAATACCAACGAAACACCTAATACTCACATTTGCATCCAGTAAACTACCGGAATCTATTCAAACAGGATACACAAAGACATCTATCAGGCCGTACATACCAAACCCTCGTCGTTGCTTCCGATGCCAGAGGTATGGCCATGGCTCTAAAACCTGTCGCGGTCGCCAGACTTGTGCACAATGTGGAGTCCTAGGCCACATGTCTGAGAACTGCAAACAACCGCCACACTGTGTAAACTGCGAAGGAAACCATGCCGCATATTCACGCTCCTGCACATACTGGAAAAAAGAAAAAGAAATAATTACGTTGAAGGTGAAGGAGAACATTACATTTAAGGAAGCACGGCGAAGAGTCGCTCCATTCTATGGAATTACATACGCTGATGCGGCGCGTCAAGGGGCACCGCCGCACCAGCCCTCGCCACTCCTTCGGCCCGCGCATACCGAGCCGGAGGTTGTGGCACCTGCCCCCAAGGCGGTTGTAGCCCAGGCTACACCGCCTACTCCCAAACAGAGACCAGAGACTCCAGAGTCCTCGGGTCTCAAGGCCTCACCTCACCAGGCGAGGCCCGAAATTCGAACTAGCAGCCCGCACGTGAGGGCATCCAGTGCCTCCGAGGAGGCAATGGATACGTCGGCACCCTTGGTGCCGAAAGCGGCGTGGCTCCTTGGAGCGCGCCAAGAAAACAAAAACAAATGGACACCCTGGAAAACGGCGTGTGCCATGGTGGAACTCTGAATGCCGAAACGCGCGCAAACAGCAAAACAGTGCTTGGAGGCTGCTTCGGAACTCACCGACAGCCGAAAATCTTGACACCTTCAAGAAAATAAAGTCTCAAGGCAGGAGAACGCGTCGGCAGGCCAGAAGAGAAAGCTGGCATAAGTTTTGTCAGGGATCAATTCATACACACAGGAGGCTAAAGTCTGGAACATGGTCGGTAGGATAGCAGGAAAACAAGTACAAACACTTCCACTCGTAAACACTCAGGGTGATACCTTTGAAGATCAGGCAAACTTCCTCGGTGCACACTTCGAACATGTGTCAAGCTCATCCCACTATACTGACACTTTCCAAAAATACAGAACAAGAATAGAAATGCAGAAACTCGAATACAAATGCACTAGATACGAGGCAAATAACCAAGCTTTCAGTCTAGCTGAGCTGCGAATGTCTCTAAACTCCTGCAGTACTTCTGCCCCAGGTTCTGGCCGTGTCGTTTATGAAATGTTAAAAACCTACCGATCGAAACACGAAAAACCTTACTTTGTTTGTACAATGCTATCTGGTTTTCTGGCACTATCCCTAACTCCTGGAAAGAGGCTATTATAATTCCCATTTTGAAAGAGGGCAAGGACCCTTCTTTACCTTCGAGTTATAGGCTTATTGCACTCACAAGCTGCTTGTGCAAAATAAAAAATGATAAACTGCAGACTTGCACATTTCCTTGAAACAAACAATTTGCTCGACCCATTTCAGTGCGGGTTTTGAGAAAGTAGATCCACCACAGACCACCTTGTTCGTATCGAGGCACAGATCAGGGACGCCTTCGTCCATAAACAATATTTTCTCTCTGTGTTCCTCGATATCGAAAAGGCGTATGATACAACATGGCGTTTTGGAATTCTAAGAGACCTGTCCCATCTTGGTGTGCGCGGAAGAATGTTTCATATAATCGAAAGTTGACTGTCAAACCGGACATTCCTTGTCCGTCTGGGCAGTGTGCTCTCCCAAACATTTGTGCAGGAAACAGGCATGCCACAAGGTGGCGTGCTTAGTTGCACACTTTTTATTATCAAAATGAATTCTTTGCACTTGTCCATTCCCCGCAATATGTTCTATTGTATATATGTTGACGACGTTCAGCTTGGCTTCAAGTCATGCAACTTGGCCATGTGTGAGCGGCAGGTTCAGCTGGGTTTAAATAAGGTCTCCAAATGGGCAGATGAAAACGGATTTTGACTTAACCCACAAAAAAGCACGTGTGTCTTGTTCTCTCGAAAGAGAGGCATGCACTCAGAACCTGACATTCGACTGAACGGGCAACGTCTGTCTGTCAATGCGGAGCATAAATTCTTAGGATTAATCTTGGACAACAAGTTGACCTTCGTACCGCACATCAAGTATCTAAAAACAAAATGTTTAAAAGCCATGAATATTTTAAAAGTGTTGTCACGTACTAGGTGGGGTAGTGATAGGCAATGCCTCATGAACCTCTATAGAAGCCTCATTCGCACCTTCTTAGAATATGGGGCCGTTGTCTATCAGTCTGCTACTCAAAGTGCCTTGAAGATGCTGGACCCCGTGCACCATTTGGGCATCCGCCTTTCTACGGGTGCTTTTCGCACCAGCCCCGTAGAAAGCCTTTATGTTGAGTCAAATGAATGGTCGCTTCATCTGCAGAGAACTTACATGTCCTTTGTTTATTTCCTTAAGGTGAAAGCAGACAAGGAGCACCCCTCATACTCTACAATTAATGATTTGTCGAGCTGAACTCTGTTTCAAAACAGGCCTTCGATGAGGCAGCCCTTCTCAGTTCGCCTGAGGAGTCTAGCTGAGGAAACTGGAGTCTCACTAGAACACAGTTTAATGGCTCCTGTAGCATACCCGCCACCGTGGCAATGGCAGACTATAGACTGCGATGTGTCTTTTCTAGAAGTTACAAAACATACACCTATCGACCATATCCGAACATACTTTTTGGAACTTCAACACAAATACACACGTCCTGAGTTCTTCACAGATGCCTCCAAGAATAACTCCTCTGTGTCCTACGCTGCTGTCGGCCCATCCTTTTCGGATGCTGGCCCTCTACATACTCGCACAAGTATCTTCACAGCGGAAGCTTACGTGATACTTGTGGCAGCTAAACACAACAAACAATTACAAATACAAAAAGCAGTAATTTATACAGACTCTCTCAGTGTGGTAACGGCTCTGCACAGTCTTAAAAAACAAAAAAAACCCGGTCCTTGTCTCACTTTACTCCATTTTGTGCACACTCTACACACTCAAACAACATGTTGTAGTGTGCTGGGTGCCAGGGCACCGTGAGATCCAAGGCAACGTGAGGGCGGATCAGCTCGCTGCATCCGTCCATGAGAGCACCGCCATTACATCCATATCAATCCCGGCCCTTGATCTCAAGCCGTCTCTCAAACGAAACCTCCGGGACTACTGGCAGAGCAAGTGGGATACACACACACAAAACAAACTACACGTTATTAGGCCACACCTTGGTCATTGGCTGCCTGTATCGAAATCGCGTCATACAGAGGTAATACTAACGAGACTCAGGATAGGACACACATACACGACACACACACACCTTTTGTCTGGTGGCGATCCACCATTGTGTGACAGATGTGGTGAAGCATTGACAGTCCTTCACATTTTAATTGAGTGCAAACAATTGGACACTGTAAGAAAACAACACTTTCCATTACCCTACCGACAACATATACCTTTACACCCTGCAATGTTTGTCGGTAGGGAACCGCTTTTTAGTCATAAATCATTGTTAGCGTTTTTAAAAGAAATTCATAGCTTTCATGTCATATACCCGGGCATACCGTAGCATGACCTCTCCAGAGAGGTTTTTGCTGCGGTGGCTACACAAGAAAGCACGTGCCTCACGGCCCTTGGACGCAAGGGTATGAACGAGTGAGGCACTCGTGCTAATGCCATACATATCCACTATCGTCTTTTATTATCACCAACTTTTGTCATCTATTCACACCACACACACCTTTCACGGCATGGTCATGATTTTATTACTTGTATGTTTTTACCCGCCTTACTGCGAGGAATTTTATGGCCATTATACAGCCGCTTATCACAATCATTGTCCACATTTTTAGTAAGATGAACTGGCGCTCTTTGGCCGTGAAATGGCCCTTGCGCCATAAAACATCAAACATCATCATCATCATCATCATGCTTTCATTATGAATCACTACGGTAGCAGTTGATCCCCTGTAGATTTCTTCCAGCGTGTTTATGTATGCTTCGTCGACGCCCTGATTCTGCAGTGTCAGCATGACTGCTGATATTTTTACTGAATCGAACGCCTTCTCGTAATCTATACAGGTTATGTATGCAAGTTTGCTATATTCTGAGCATTTCTCTATTACCTGACTGAGAGTATGAGCGTGGTAAACTGTTAAGTAGCCAGTTCGAAATCCTGCTTGTTTTTTGGTTGATTAAACTCTAACGTTGTCCTAATTGTGGTAGCAATTACGCTTGCAAATTGTTTGTATACTACAGAGAGCAAGCTGATCAACCTGCGATTCTTCAAGTTCTTGTCATCTCCTTTTTTGTGAATTAGGATGACGTTAGCATTCTTCCAAGATTCTGGTACTCTTCCCGTCAGAGGACAACTCGTAAACAGGGTCGCTAGTTTTTCTAACAAAATTTGTCCTCTTTCTTTCACCAGATATGATGTTACCTGATCCCCACCAGCAGCTTTGCCTCTTTGTATGCTCTCCAAGGCTTTTCTGGCTTCTATAATTACTGGTGGGGTGTCATCTGGGTTACTGCTAGTTCTTATATTAGGGTCGTGGTTGTGCTGGCTACTGTACAGATCTCTGTAAAACTTCTCCGCTAATTTCACTATCTTATTCATATGAGTAGTTACTTTGTCTTCCTTGTCCCTTAGAGCATACATCTGGTTTTTGCCTGTCCTAAGTTTGCTCTTCAATGCTTTGACGCTTTCTCCGTTCTTCAGAGCGTGTTCAATTCTCTCCAGATTATACCTTTCTACATCGGTGCATTAAGACTATTAATCAACTTCGATAGCTCTGCAAAACTCTATTTGGTCTGTTGTACTTGAGGCTTTTGTGCTTTAACGCTTCTTATTAAGATTCTTCGTTTCTTGGAACAGCTTGCTATTGTCGTGACTAACAACAGTACCTCCAAATTTTACTGTGCACTCTGTCATGATACTCGTCAGATTATCATTCATTGCGTCAACGCTAAGACTGTTTTTCTCAATAAGAGCTGAGTACCTGTTCTGAAGCAAGACTCTGAATTCCTGTGCTTTCCCTTTCAGTGCTAGCTCATTGATTGGATGCTTGAGTATCAATTTGTCTCGTTCCTGGTTCAAGTCTAGGTGGATTCGGGGCCATATCATTCTATGCTTCCTGCATCTTACCTTGCCAAGCACTTGCTCATCCTGCATGATGCCTAGGTGCGATCTCAGTATAAAGTATATTTCGTTTTTTTTTATTTTCGCCATTAAGGCTCCTCTATGTCCACAAATGGTTCGCTCGCTTTCCGTAAGAGGTACTCAAAGTCCGTCAATTATTGCATTCGGCGAATTCTGCTAGTAGCTCCCCTCTGTCCTTCCTACTACCAATGCCATATTCTCCTACTGCCTGGTCTACAGCCTGTTTATTCCTTATATTTGTATTGAATTCTCCCATCAGTATTTAATACTGTGTTTTTACATTACTTATTGCCAATTTAACGTGTTCATTGAAGCTTTTCACTGACGCGTCGTCATGGCAGGACGTAGGCCCATGAGCGTCTACCACCTTCATCTTGTACCTCTTATTGAGTTTATTTGCGATACCTACCACCCTTTCATTACTGCTGTAGTATTCCTCTATGTTGCCAGCAATGTTTCTGCGGGTACGGAGCCCAATTACTAATACTCATCTGTCAACCAAACCATGTTAGAAAAGAACGTGCCTGTTCTGAAGCACTGTAATGGCCTCATGTATCCTTTTAACCCCACTGAGCCCCATTACATACCATTTATTGCTGTCTAGCTCCTCGGATAGCCCACCTAGACTTGCCTCACTAGATAAGGCTCTAGCGTTAAACGTTGCCAAGTTCTGGTTCCAATGACAGCCTATTCGGATCCAGACATTCTTGGCACTCTTTGCGGCGTCACAGATCTGACTGCCGCCATGGTCAGTTGCTTTGCAGCTGCTGGGGGCTTAGGGCCGTGAGTTAAGTGACGAATGCATGTGGGAGGTAGTGGCCAGATACTACACCCGGGTGGCCTATACTTCTCAGGTGAGAAAGTCTGTTACCGGCGGTGGTCACGGGTGATGCCGCACCCCAGGCCACTTAAAGCAGTTGATTGAAATTGATCCATGCGTTCATCCGTCCGTCTGTCCGTCCGCGCGTGCGTCTGTCCGGCCTTCCGTTCATTTTATGAGCACTACAAGAACTGCCACCTCGCAATTTTTCTCATATTTTTATCATATACACGTACTTTCATCTAGAGGACATTCCAAAGACTAAACGAGAGTCGCGTGCCTACTATTACGATGACTACTACAACAACAACTACTACTAATACTAATACTACTAATGCTGCTAATACTACTAATACTACTAATGCTGGGGGCGAGCAAGACGTGGTAAATACTCAGGGCCATGCTAAAGCCAGACAAATTAAAGTCCTCCATGAACCGCATTTTTCAAAGAATAGTACACGGCTACCCCGGCACCAACGGAGAGTTCAGGCGCCTAAAGACCATAATGTAGGTACTGATGTTGTTCCGCCATGCACATTACAGTACACGGGCAGTGAGAATACCACATTACACCCCCCAGTCGTTAAAGAAAAAGTTATCTTGGCAGATCAGGCCACCAATCGAAACTCCATGCAACGATCATATGGTGTAACAAACGCATTGACCATAAACGTAAGAAATGAGGTCCTTGAGCAGAGAACACACTTTTTTACGACCACTGCTGGTCCCAAGGTCATGTTCCTCATGATTAGATTTTAGGACTTATGAAACGCGAGTGCGAGGCAATAACCACTGAGCCACGGAGGAGTATGTCAGATGAGGTGGCTAGAGGTTCCACTAATTACCTACCTGCCTATAGCAACGCCGTGGAGGACCCGGCACTCATCGATCCCAGTTACGAAGTGATCCAGCAATGCTACAGAAATTTGCGGAGCACCACACCCAGCACCACACGATAACCTTTCAGCCAAGAATTCTGTGACGTTTCGCCGACTCAAAACTAACACATAAAAATCAACAGATTGCATGCGTACTACCACACAAAATACAGAGACATATGCCCCTGGTGTTGAATCCCACCACAGCTCTACTATTTCACATGGGAATTAATGGCACACACCAAGATCAGGAAGAGGATAACAGTAGAGAGATAAGGCAATGCTGTCTATCCCGGCCTTTGAGGACCAGCTAAGGCTAGTAAGAAGCGCTGAAAGGATGGCGAGAGCCAGTGGTGTCTCAAGATAGGGGCTCGACCACACGGCGTTGCCCTGTTTTAGTGGCCGCGAAGTATTGTCCGCAAATAGTTTTGTTCTTATTCCTGCAGAGTGGAGGGGAGCCAAAATATAAACCATACCGAAGGCAGGTAAAACACCGTCAATCGGAACCCTGCGGCCTATTTCATTTGCGTTGTGTATAGTCAAGTTCTACGGGGTGGTAGTACACACACGGCTTTAAAGTTAGATAGGAAAATAAAACCTTTTTCTCGCCACCACGAGTGGTTTTCATTCTGGACTCTCAACCCAAGCTGCCTTTCTCCTTTAAACAAAGTGGTCAGAGGTTGCGTAGTCCATGGAGGTGAACATTTCATTTTGGCGCTCGACCTCAATGGAGCGTTTGATAACGTTTCGCAAGAGGCCAATCTCTCTGATCTCAACACAACCAATGGCGGAATGAGGACATAACGATAATAAATCCGTTTTCTACGGGTGGGCTGGAACAATGGGGATAGGCGACACGAGGTCTCCGCCGTTCTCAATGCCGAATAAAGGTATACCTTAAGGGGCAGTGATCTCCCCTTGTTCTTCAACATCGATATGCGCATACTAGCTCACACCTCGAAGCGATATCGTACGTGGGCTACACGGGGTATGCGCACGACATCACGCTCTAGGCTACGAAGGGATCGCTGGCGCTGAAAGAACAGACCCTCCAGGCTGCTGCGACCGCTGTGACGTAGTTCGCAATAAGAAGCTTGGACAGAGCTGCGCACCCGAAAAAAAAAGCAGTTGAACTCAATAGAATACACAGTAAGTATTGTAAGATTAACGGCACCATAAAGTTAGAGGTTGACGGCCACGTCATATCAGTGGTTACTCAGGCGCGTATACTTGAAGATGATGATTATTTGTGGTATTTTCTCCCTAAACCATGATATGAGTCTGAGAGATACCGTAGTGGAGGGCTTCAGAAATTTCGACCACCTGGTGTTTATAATGTGCACCCAAATCTGAGCACACGAGCCTATAACATTTCCGTCTCCATTGGAAATGCAGCCACTGTAGCCGGGATTCGATCCCACGACCTGTGGTTGAGCAGTCGAGCACCTTAGCAAATATACTACCGCGACGAGGAACGCATATATTTGGCTTCTGGGTCCAAAGGGATGGCAAAGCCAGTCACAAGATAGCCACTTTGAAGACTAGGTTAAACAGATATCCAGAATGATCCGTCGTATCGCTTATCATAAAAAAGCATTAATGAAAAGTAAAGTCTCCGGCTTATACAACCCTGGTTTTAAGCAGAGTAATGTATGTACTACCATACCACTCATATTTCAGAAGCAAGGAAAGCCAGGTAGACCTCATTAGAAGCGCTTTGAAGGCAGCACGTTGTCTACTCATCAGAACACCAACTGAGTGGCTCCTAGCACGCGGAATACATAACTCTTATGATGAGCTCAGTGCCCATAAGCGCTGTCAACAACAGCATGACACTGATAACGAGTGCTTCTGTGCGCACGACTTCGGTTACAAAGGTGAAGACGACGACCATAGCCTTAGTCTTAAGTTTTCAGGAGCGTACAGGAGAGTCATCAATTATTCTCTCCAGCTCCCAGGAGACCTGCCCTTTGTTTTAAATGCGAAGGTTTTCTTAGCGAACTTCGGCAACTTTTAGCATATCTATCTATCTATCTATCTGTCTATCTATCTATCTATCTACCTATCTATCTATCTATCTATCTATCTATCTATCTATCTATCTATCTATCTATCTATCTATCCATCTATCTATCTAGCCGCCTACGACTTTTAGCTCTCCTGGCCGTTTCGATAATGGTATCGAAACCCAATTCGGTATGGCATAACATGACTCTATCTAGAGCATATTTAGGTGGTCATAGCATGAAACTCATGACATGTATGTGATGTATGTCATGATTTACATTTAATGGTCGTGCAGCTTTTGCGGTACTTTCGTGCACAAGCATGTTGCAAAACTGGTATGGCATAGCATCATTGCATGGCGAACACAAGCTACAGGCCTTAACATGAAAATCACGACATGCGTGTCATGTAACAACATCCCTACTTGCGACGCTTATGATGTGCTCTCGGCCGTTTTGCGAGCGTCATATATACCAAATTTGGCATTACAGTAAGTGAATAGCTGACGAAGGTATGTGATTGGTGCAAACATGATAATCATGAGATGCATGTCGTGTAACAAAATAACTACAAGCCACGCTCATGTTGCGCAGGTGGCCGTTTTGCTAGCTTCACCTATACTAAGTTTGGTAATACAGGACGTGAATGGATGACAAAGGTATGATACTTGTGGAAACATGATAAACATGAGGTTCGTGTCAAGTACCAACATGACAACATGCGCTTGTGGGTGTCTTGCCAACTTCACATGTACCATACACGATATTACGAGATACGAAGGCACGACATAAGTAAATGACACATACAAACATGATTATCACGACAGGAGTATCATGTCAAAATGTGACTACATGCCACACTGATGATGGGCTCGCGGCCGTTTCGCTAGCTTCTCATATGCCAAATTTGGTATTTCGTAAGTCAATGAACGACGCAGGTATGTGAGTGGTGCGAACGTAATAATCATGAGATGCGTGTCATGTGAGAACATGACTACATGCCACATTCAAGGCACCATTACATTTTGACGTGAAGCGGTGCGCTTGCTCGCCGGCGTTCATTTCGTTGGGTCACGCCGCCGTTTCCACGCCAGGCGCTGGTCTTGCTATATATTCGCAGAGGTGCGCCGAACTGTCTTCCATTGACGCATGTGCGTTTCAGCGCGCTCGGAGTCTCTCCGTCGCAAGTAGAGGGAGACGCAGTGTCGTCTGGGTAACGCATCGGCAGAAAATGCAGCATGTCTCTTTTCGCGCTGCATGGTTGCCGTCGGGTGGCACCGACGGACGCTTGTCACGTCTGGTGTCGGATTATAGAGTGTTCGCTTTTTTCTAACGTTGCGTCGCTGTGCCCAGCGTGCGCGCGCGTCAACGCTACATCGGAGTATATAGGGCCCTTCATGATGCGCTCGCGGCCGCTTTGCTAGCTGCACATATAACAAATCGGGTTTTACGTGACGTCAATGGATGACGAAATATATGACTGGTGCAAACATGATAATCCTGACACGCGTCTCATGTGAGAACATGACGACATACCACATTCATAGCATGCTCGTGGCTCTTTCGCTAGTTCTGCATATACTAAATTTGGTATCACGTGTTGTAAATAAATGTGTAATGTGTGCAACACATTCAACATAATAATTATGACACGAAAGTCTTGCACGGCATCATTCACCTGTACCTCGTAATGTTGTGCTGATTTTAAAGTGGCATATCAACCTTTCTCATTCAGACTTCGCGTATCATCAATTCCCACTGTACCTGAAATCTGCCAATTTTCACCTGTCCGCTTTCCCGCATTAGGGCTGAGGGTGCTAGAACCGACACTCACTCACCGCCATCGCTTGGTCAAGTGCCCGGGGCACGCAGGGCTCAAAGGCAACATATGCTGACACTTTAGCTCGCTCGTTTTGTAACCAAGCGGAGAATCTATCTCTTTTGTTCATCGCACCACATTTACCTAAGCAGATTCTCTCTCACAGGCGCTTCACGCGGAAAAATGTGCAACACCTCACAGACTGTTTAATAGAGAAAACGCCACCAACGTTTGCAAAATTTAGGCAGATGTATTTGCGCATCTACTGAAGTTACACACGATAGATCGAGGCATCTCAACCCATTATTTGCTCATTTGGAGGCGAGATGAAATTCCTTTTTTGCTAATTATCTGCTTGAGAAGCCCCGCTGTCAATCTGTTGCTACTTAACGTCTTCTTGTGGTGTGTATAGCTGTGCGTTGTTGTGCTCTGCGGGTTGTCTGCTGTAAAGATTGTCTAAAAAAAGCAAAGAGATTTCAAACAATTCGACGAGTTCCGCTGGCAACTTCGTCTGGAAATTCGATCGTTGAAAGAGAGTGCGAACATTAATCAGATGCAAGTGACATTATTGCTGAATTTCAAAAGTATGTGAAGGAGATCAAGCTGATATGAAAAAATTGGTAGAAAAAACAGACAGCTAGAAAATGAGAAACAAAGACTACAGTCTAAAATAGACGAAATAGAGCAGTACCTGATACTGAATAACATTGAGCAATTAGGTTTTCCTGATGGCCGTAATGAAACTGTAGCTTTCAAACTTATTGGTTTGCAGGTGGTTTAAATCATGGACGAAACGGATATTGATATTTGCCACGTGGTTGAAACATCGAACGGCGGGGAAAATAACCTGATTGATCGCTTCACGAGCTGTTTAAAACGTAACGCTCTTTTCAGTAAGGCAAGAAAGGTGCGGCTTACTACCCACTCCTTTGATTATGATGGCCCATTGAGATCCGTGTTCGAAAGTGACCACCTAAACGCGGGAAGAAGCAGTTTCTGGTTGCTCCAATTTCTCAAAAAAAATATAGTTGTTGGCTGGAAATATGTCTGAAGCAATAACGGCAAAACACTTGCGCGTCCAGGAGGTGCTGCACCAGTACTGCGCATTCTATTGATGTCTGATGCAGACCCAATGTCCTCTGCAAGTCCAATTATAGAATCTAAGGCAAATGAAGTGCATGCGTGAATTCTGTCTTATGGCAGAAGTTCGCCCACTTTTTTCCAGAAATACTTTTTCTGTACACTGATGGTTTCTGGAATCCTGAGCAGTTGAAAAATATGTTAGTACTCAATTCATATCTTGGCAAACCGCGCGGTCCTTTCATATCCATGTTCGCTCAATGTGCGACGAATTTGATGAGTTTGCTGCGTTGATAAATTGATTCGGTTTCCAATTTGATGTAATGAGGAAAAGTAAAACATGGTTCACAGATGAAAACGTGTTCACCCTACCATTGTAGAACGTATTATATTAACCGCCATAGTGGACATCAAAAATGAGGTGTCTCGAAGGATGACGTATCAAATGCCAAATAATTCCTGAATTTTCTTTTGTCTCGAATAGTTACAAAGTACTGTCTGTGCTAACAAACCGCACTGTATTTTCTGTTTTGTACCGTCTACAACAAGGCGTTGCACCAAAAATCATTAAATGCATAGAGGGCCTCGTTCAATACGTCAATGATTATAGGTACACCGTTTTCTGTGACGGAGATTTTAACGTTGATACACAATGTTGAAGTGCATTTCGTCATGACTTCAATATCACTGTCTTCCGAAGGATGCTCACATTTGAATAATATGGTAAGTGGTGCTACGCAGCAGTCTTCAACACTTCTTGACACATTTACACCAAACGTTGTACTGTCCCTGAGAAGATCGAGTGTTGTTTGCAGTGAATTGAGTGATCACATGGGAATACTTTTTATGGGTATTGAAACGAATCACTGAACAACCATCAAAGTGTGATCGACACTATCAGTCCATAAATGGCAACAGTCTCTAAACGTTTCATGCTGGTATAAAAAACTCGTTTATGAGATGATATATATCGCACAACTGAACCAGATGCAGCAAATGAGGCATTCATACGACATTTTAAAACGTTGTATGCTGAGCACTTCCTGAAAAAATAAGTTTCACGGTGGAGGAAAATTAGAAATCCACGGATTAGCCATTCTTTGCTTCATCGCAATCACATTAAGGATCAACTTAATAAAAGTTTTGTTAATACCAGAGACCTATTAATTTTAGTGTGATTTAAAGCGTATAAAAATAAACTAAACAAGGACATCAGAATGGTTAGGAAGCAATATTACGCTATTGTCTTCCAACGTAGAAAAATGGCAGCATATCCATGGAGTGAATGATGGAGAGTGGGGCGAAGAATTCGTCCGTCCATTCGTTTTTGCTTCCGTCCATCCATGCGTCCGTCAGTGTGTCCGTCCATTCGTCCATCAGCCCATCCGTGCGTGCGTCTGTTCGTGCGTCCGTCCCTGCGTTCGTCCATGCAGCCGCCCCAGCGTCCGTTCATGCGTCCAACCATGCATCTGTCTAAGTGTCCGTTCGTCCATCTATTCAACACTCCAAGTACCACCATCTCGCATCTTTTCATCATATATTCCCCATATAGAAGCACCGCCATCCAGCGGACATTCCAAGGACTAAACGAGAGGTGGCACACGCACAATTTCTTACGGCTTGCACTTCGGGTCCACTTCCCACCTTTAACCACCTTGAGTTCAATGTATATACTAGTTCACTGTAATCATGGCACTGCGGCCGAACGCTCGCTAAACCTTTCGAAAACCAAGGAGGTTACGCCCAGCGTGTATGACGTAGCAAACTTTTTCAGTAAGATAGTGCTCAATGTACATGCCAATGGCTGCTAATGGGAAATGAGAGGCAGAGAATTCGGCTTTTACTTTCTTACGGCTTGCGCTTCGTATCTACTTCCCATTTTTAACCACCTCGAGTTCATTCATGGTATATACAAGTTCATTGTATTCATGGCACTGCGGCTCAACGCTCGCTTAACCTTTCTAAAGCTAAGCAGGTTACACCCAGCTAGTATAACGTAGCAACCCTTTCTTGTCAGATAGTGCTCAATGTACATGCCAATTGCTGCTAATGGTGATCGTAGCCTGCGCCTTAACTAAAAGTCGAATGCTCCTGTCTCTCATTCCCCATTAGCAGCCATTGAAAAGTACATTGAGCACTATTTTTTATTGTTCAACAACGCACAGAAGAAGTCTCTCACCGGCACCACCTTGGAGGTCAAATGTTATACTTGTTACATTCTACGGGGGACGAACGGGTGCCGCTATAAAGAGCTTCGTCCCTAAAATTGTAGTAGAATCAGCTATCTACTCTTCTCAATCATGCAGATAAAACTGAAATGCCTGATAAAGTGACTGTCGATGAGGCTCAAGTGTCTGGTACATCACAGGCAGATTTCTTGAACACGTCTTTCCTAGTTCAGCCGCAGTCTGGTCCAGAGGTGTTACAATTTTTCATCCAGTAACCATGGCAGTTTTTCTTTCTTTTGTCAATAACTTAAATGTCGTCACAACGTTTCGTAGTCAGAAAAACAGTATTGTCTTGGATGCGGACGACTTACTAAATTGGCTGGTGAAACATCTATTGACTGTATTGGCCGTTTTCTGGTCCATATTTTAACCAGCGCTTTACAACAGCAACATTTACAGTTCAAACGCAAATAGCTAAGGTCATTTCTATTTAAAAAACAGAAATAAGCAGAAATAAGAGAAACGTTGCCAATTATAAAGTGATATCGCTCTGTCCTATTTCCTGATATCGCTCTGTCCACGAATTTCGACCTCCTGGGGTTCTTTAACGTGCCCTCAAATACATTACGCCTCATTTACGCTTACCCAGAGATTACCCTTCTGCTCAGCTTTTCCGATCTACTCCTATTCTAAAAGCACTTAGTATCTATAAATTACGCCTATTTGTCCGATACAAACATGAAGTAAAACAAAATATATCGATGCTTAAAAAATTGGCAGCAGTAGCCGGATACGTTCCTATATACCCTTTAAGGCTGAAGGGAAATTTCACGTTAAAGTCCTCTTGCATAAATAACGGTGCCCAAAGTTAAGAATTACTTTACGCTCTGTTTTAAGTGTTTCAGCAAGAAGTGCTGTTGACATTGATGTGTGTTGTAGGTGTGAGCTTTTAGCGTTTTTCTGAGGAATCCTATATCTGGTATTTTAAATGTGAAGGGGCCTTCATGAAGTATTCGGAGTGCTTGTTTTGTTTCGAATGCTTATTACTCTCTGTGTGTAATGAATGTTTGTCTTATTTTATTCCGCAAAATGGGTGTACTGCGGCTGCATGACGCAGGACTGTAACCAGCTGGGAAGCCTAGTCAAGCTCTGTCAAGCTTTTTTTTTCATATGTCCTTTGCTCTGTGAAGAAGCAAATAAACGAAATGAAATTGAATGAATTGAAAATAATTCCCGGTCATGCGTCCGTGGTTCGGCGGTAGGCCTACTCTACCACATATTGGGGGGGTGTGATATTAAACCAAGCAATTTAGCAATCTTTCTCGACAAAATATAAAACCTTATAAGGAGCAGTGTGAGGCACGTCTCGCCAGCTCGGACCTAGAATTTCTGGATCAAGTCCGGTAGACGGCTAAGGCCAATGGAGCCTTGGACAGATGACCCCACACATAGAAACCCTTAAATTCCCCTTTCTCTATTTCTTCAAATAAAGCTTGATTCTCCATTTCTCTCTCGAGAACGTTGGGACATTTTTTTTTCTCTAGCATACTTTGTCTGCGTTGGCCTTGTGAGATGGAATAGGGGGGCGGAGCAGCGACAGTCGGCACGAGACGCGAGCATATGCAGAGAGGGTGTCGACGGCCCCATCGATGCCGAATTCGCGACTAAATTTGATTGTAACATGCTCCACATTTAAAACACCTCCGTCGAGTAACACAAATTAGGTGATATTTCAGGCATTCCAATTCACGTAATTTGGCTTCCTTGAGTGTTACATGCAGAATTCTTGCGATAATCTATTATTTGTGATATAAAATCGAGTTCGCGGTACTCACGCATGCATGTTAGTTCTGAACATGAAGACTCGGCAAATCCAATCTGTTGGTATATGTCCCATCTGACTTAGATTAGGTTCATATGCATTACGTTCAGCACACCCGTTCTGCAATAGAAAAGTCAAGCAAGTCAAGGATATACATGCCTCGTACATATATTGTTTGCGTATTTATTAAGATACAGAATTGCTCACTTTGTATCAAAATTTAGAGCCGTTTACAAGCTGGTTCAGGATGTAGTCTCAGTGGATTGTACCAAATATGGTTGATAATTCCTATCAAGCTCATTCTGGCTTGGCTATATACAGGCAGATGCAACTATGAATGAGAGGCAGCTGCCAAAATATTTCAATTTTTCATGTTACTTTGTGTTTCATGCCGTTTCCCTGAAGCTTTTTTTAGTGTGTTACGATTAGAAAATGGATGATGTTATGTAACTGTGATCTATTTATTTATTTATTTATTTATTTATCGATACTGCAGTCTCGAACAGAGAATATAGCAGGTGTGAGACAGAGGTACAGAGTATTCTGAAAGGGCAAAAGAATATACACGCAGAAAATGCATAACGCGAACAATACAATGCATACAGTTAAAGCAACAAAAATAGGGATGCGAAACAAAATTCGAAGTAATTAGTGAAATGCCAAGTAGGGTATAAAGAACATACAGAGAATACATTGTTACAAAAAAGATTCCGTTTAACTGATAATCGAATTTTACAAGTGACACACAAAAAGGAACAAATGCAACAAAAGATATAATCAATGGTACTAAAGAACTACTCCAAGCATTTTTCAAACAATGAAAGTGATTCTTGTGTTACAATGTTATTAGTTAGGTTGTTCCAATCAGCAATAGTTCTACAGAAGAAAGAGTATTTAAAGCAATTATTTTGTGGAAATAAAATTTATCATTAAAGAGTGTCTTTGCCTGGTAGCATAACCCTCAGAAAAAGTGATAATGTGGGAGGTATCTATGTTCTAATGTCCTTTAACTATTTGGTACAAAAGTTTCAGTCGACAAATTTTATTTCTCTTCGTAACTGTAGGGAGCCCACTCGTTTGATAACCTCAGTAACTGACGAACGACCATAGGAATTATATATGTAACGCACAACTTTTTTCTGAATTCTTTCTAACTTGCTGATGTTTGTTTTGGTGTAAGGGTCCCAAATTGGCACGGCATATTCAAGCATGGGACATATAATTGACTGGTATGCAAGGAAGCGTACAGAAGGAGTTGCTAATTTTAAGGATCGTCGCAAGAAGAATAATTTACGTAACGCTTTATTTGTGATGACATCAATATGTTTTGACCATGATAGATGATTTGTGAACCATAAACCCAGGTATTTATATTCAGCAACCTCCGAGAGGCCTATTTAATTAGCTCCGTAGTGAAATAAAAGTGGCTTCTTTTTGTAGGTTATTCACATGAAGACCATTTTGTCGTAATTAATAGTCATCTGCCACTGTTCGCATCGTGAAATGATTTTTTGGAAGTTTTCATTCAACCTAATCTGGTCCTGAATTGAATTGACTGTTTCATAAATCACGCAGTCGTCTGCATAGAGTTTAATCTTAACATTAATGTTGATGGTGATGTCATTCATAAAAATTAAAAATAACAGAGGCCCACGCCCGGACCCCCGAGGTACGCCATAAGAAACTTCAACTCGGTTGGAGCAGGTGCCCTTTAGAGAAACGTATTGATACCGGTTTGTCAAGTAAGCTTTAATCCATGCTAATATCGTATGATTTGTTACAATAAGGCCCAACTTGTGAAGTAATTTATTATGAGACACTTTAGCAAACGCCTTACTAAAATTCATATAAATAGCGTATGTTTGTTTTCCTTTGTTTATAGCCTCCGCGAAGTCATGTGTAATTCCAAGTAATGTTTGTTAGTAGAATACCCACGTCTGAAGCCGTGTTGTGCATCTGTTAGGACTTCATGCTTTTCAAGGAAAACTACTATGTGCTTATAAATTATGTGCTCGAAGGTTTTGCAGGAAGTAGATGACAACAAAATAGCCGACAATTCGCAATGTTGGATTTATCACCAGAATTAAACAGTGGTTTGATTCTGGCGGTTTTCTAGTCCTCCGACAATGCGCCGTCACTCACAGATTTTTTAAATATTATGAGCAAATACTTTGCACACCACTCTGCATATCTTTTAAGAAGGCGTTTGGGATATTGTCCAGGCCAGGAGACTTTTTAGCATCTATATTAAGCAGAAGGTTAAAAATGCCCTGCTCGGAAATTTTTACATCCGGCATAGGTGGAAAAGACATACTAAGCACTGAAAAGAAATTACTATCTGTTGTAAAAACATATTTAAAATGATTATTGAAGGCATTGGACGCCACTGTGTCATCACTTATGACTTTTTCGTTAAGAGAAAATGAAGTAGTGCCACATGACCTCGGTGTAATAGACCTCCAAAACTTTCCTGGAGACGTCTTAATAAAGGAAGGAAGTGATATATCATAACACCTTGCCTTGTCCTCCTGAGTTTGTAGTTTTAGTTTTGTTGCTACTGTAGCAATGGCTTCGTCAAGTAGAGGAAAAACCGAATTTCTGGCCTTTTGCTTCTTTAGTCTCCTAAGTTTTTGTTGTAGCTGCAGATTTTGTCGACTGATCCAAGCATTTTTACCAGCTGATTTTTTAGTTATTAGTGGTACATAGCGTGCTATACATTCCTGAACAATGTCTTTGAAAGTTAGACATAGATCGTTTATATTGCTGGTGTTTTCTGAGAAAGCATTGAAGGAGAGGTCTAGAAAATCGAGGATTGACTCATCATCAGCGCAAGAAACGTTCGGGTACTGGCGCTTGACAGTGGAATCAACATACGAAGCATCAGTTAAGGTTAATATGACAGCTTCATGATCAGATATTCTTGAAACAACATCAAACAATACATGTTTTTTACAGTACTGCTAACAAAGAAGAGATCTAGGATTGAAATTGCACTTTGAATTCTAGTAGGTTGAGATACAATGTATAGGAAATCATAATTAAAAATCATGTCTAGTATTTCATAGTCACATATATCTGAAGATTGTGTGGAAAAAGTATTCTAATTTATACTCCGAAAGTTGAAATCACCCCCGAGAATTAACGTGTCATTTGCTTTTATATAAGAGCACATGTAGTCATCAAGAGTTTCTAGAAACGAGACAGAGGAGTCAGGAGGCCCATAAATAGCTCCGAGAATGTATCGCATTTTATTTATATATGTAGTGGAAAAAATGCTTTCAACACCTGGAATATTAGGCATTCTAATGAGTTGTAAATATGCTCTAAATAATATAGCAACCCCGTCACCTCTCCTGTCCCGGTCTTTACGAAAGCAGACGTAGTTTTTCGGAACAAATTTGCTGTCGGATACCTCATCGTTTAACCAAGTCTCTGTAAGCACAGCAATGTCTGCTTCATGAATAAGAAACAGGGCTTCAAGCAAGACTGGTTTATTAACAATGTTACGGCAATTTACATTAAGAATATATAGATTACGGGTACTTGCTTACTGGTGTCTTTTGTTACGCTTTGAAATTTTATAACTTTTATTGTTGGTTTCATTCCAACCATACAAAATGTCGTCTACATACAGCTTATCATATACCAGCTTTACATTTGTACCATTTGCCTTTTCATGCGTTGCCGTTGGCCACAATTTCTTCCTGGTTTCTTTAATACCGGCAGAAAAGTCCTCAGTGACCGAAACAGGAGATCTCTTTTGCTTGAAACATGCTTTATGTATTCACGTTTTCTCGCGATAGTCCAACAACCTTATTATCACAGGACGATTTCTAGTGGTTTTTTACCCAGTATGTGGCATCGCTCTATGCCATTTACAGTAATTCCAAGTTTTTGTAAGAACAAGTTTTCTTTGATAGTGGTTGTTAGACTTTCAGTAGTTTCAGAGATGGCCTCTTCAATGCCATATATAACCAGATTATTTTTTCTGCTCCTATTTTCAAGTTCTTCATTTCTTTGCGCTGCAAGACCTACAGCTTCTTTAAGTTTAGCAACTGTTTTTTTCATTTCGTCTACTTCATTTTTGAGAGAAAGTAATAAGTGATCATCGCTAGCATATCAATTACTTCTGAAGGGGGCCAGCGCATGGGGTACTGTTGCTTCTATTGCATCAACTCAAGTGAACCAAAGCGTCAAATAAGGCAAAGGCCAAATAAAGACAGCTGCTCAGTCAAGTGAAACAGTGCAAGAAAAATGATGTTCTACCGCCTATGTTGCAGCCAGGGACCGACATTTGTCAGGGCATATACACATATGGCTAAAATGAATACGTGCTAAATAAGGAAATGGCAAGGAAATCTTCTATTATGCAAATTTACTGGTAACAGACGCAGAATAAGACTTGCAGAGCGTTCGGTATGCGATAGCATAGATAGCGGATCAGTAGGGCGGAATGCCACAAAACAAAGCAAAATCGCACATGAAATATATATAGATAGTATGTAGGTTAGCTGAAGGACCATTTAAATTTAACACACAATAAACAATGAATCTCCACATTGTTGATTAGCCGCATTCGTTTGAACCGAAGAGTTTGCCACCAAAATAACCCTGTTTATTTCACAATATGGAAGCAAGTGTACATGCGCGTTATATTCTCTTGACTGATTGGGCTGATGTCACTAAAGATTATATTATGGCAGCAAACAAATGTATATGAGAATCACGATTATTCATTTATCATTTTACCGGCAAAAATGTCAACTTAGCCAAGTTCTCGTTGATTCCAGATGCTATGACATTATAATTATGAATCTAAAAGGATTCCGTGAACCTTTCTTTGATAGGACAATTTAAAACGGGATTTGATTAGCCTGGCAGTCAGGTTGTCAGAATAGCGGCTGAAAACAGCAAGGAGCTTGGACCGAGGAAGGCTAGGCAGCCCCAAGAGATGCTATCTATGATTAATAAAGCGCAATTGGTAAGGAGTTTACGTTTGAGCTATGTATTGAAGGTTACACAATGAGCATTTCAGCAAGTGAAAAACATAGCTAGTGTCACTGTTGAAGTTGCCATTTACTCTTAAAATCTTTCGCAGTGCTCTTAACGAATTCGCCATGGTGGGGGCACACCATGCAACATGCTTTAATATGCGGATGACATCCCACATGAACAGGTGCCTTTACTTTAGATGACGTTAGTATGCCCCGTAGGTTTCTCGATCACTTAAAATCTGCTCGTGGAAGCTCTGCAAAGTCGTGTTTGTACGATTATTCTGCGTGAAGATGTTACAGTGTTTTTAAGACTGACTTTAACATTCGGAATCGGCACAGAATGTGTCTAACCTTAATGGGTATGGTTTCATTGCACCGCTCTTCACGCGGTGTTATGAACTTCTAGTTCACCGCATAGGCGTGCATGATCGCGTCATTGACACGGATATTTTCATTCAGGTAAATAATCGCGAATCCTGTTACAGTTTTTACCAAAGTTTGCAATGGCAGAGCACAGCCTCTTCAAACAAAGTTCTTGACTGCAGGGCATACTGGTCTTATGTACAATGTTTCGTGTGGCTGCTTTTCAAATGAAAATATTGGTGAACGTCACTTGATTCCCTGTGTACCATCGTACCTGTTTTTCCCCACATAGCTACACTGTGATATTCAGAAAACTGAGAGATTTCTTCGAGTACTATTATGAGATTGAATTGAATGAAGAAAACCTTGTTGAAATTGCCAATAAATGTTGAAGTTTCGCCTCGCCAAAGTGCAAAATAAGGAAATTATAACCGAATAAACGTTTGGAACAGCAGGCTTGTAGCCTACGCGTTGGAAAAAAAACGAGTGCCTAGATGTGTAAATATATCAGCGCACAAGGTAAAAAGAAAAGCACTTAACAGGAAAGACGCTGTGCCCACATTATGTTGTACCAACTTGCCCAGCATTCCACTTTATTTAGTTTATAGGTGGCCCATCAATATATTTGCGCAATTTGTACCGATTTTGGAGCCTTCTGTATAGCACTCTTCTTTACGTAGCCACCGTCAAACTCAAATGCGTCAATCTCTAGTATAGGCTCTAGTAGTTCGGCTAATTTAGAGCTGTAAAGAGATTGTTTTAGGGGTGAGTCGTCGTAAGCATTCACCAGTGCATAGTTGCTGCGTCATGGGGAATGTTAGTGTAAACGAAGGCAACTTCTAAGGGTGCCAGAAATGAACCACTCGGCACAGTTAGGTTGATGATGTTGGACAGAAAATTGGAAGTCTCTTTTAGATAAGATAGAAAAGTGGGAGGAAGCAACCCATTTAGACTATCGACATAGTTTCAAAGCAGTTTGGTCACAGTACTTACGCCTGACAGATTAGGGTGACTAGGGTTATTTGAATGTGTATTTAAGGTAATAAGTCAAGCCTGCCTGGAACAAGGCTGAGAGGGATGAGGGAATGCACTGCTTTATCAGGAAGTTTGTCGTTCAGTAATAAATGATGATGATGATGTGTGGCGCTTTGTAGTGCGAAGACCAATTGATAGCCAAAGAGCGCCATTTCAGTACATTAGATATGTGAACAATGACATGTTGCGTCGCTGTATAGGGTCCTTAAAGTTCCTCGCGCTAACGCGGGCAAAAACGTAAACGTAATAAAATCATGATTTATGTGCATTGAAACATGTGCACTGAAAGTAGATGCCGAAGGGTCATAGTTATAAAAACATGGCTGGGATGTAGCCACCACAGCCACGACCTCGGTGCAAATGTCGTGCTGCGAATCATCTCGATTTATAGAGTGACTATATATATTATTTAAAAACGTAAACAGTTATCGAAGTTTGAAAAACAGTGGGCGAGGCGGCAGCGTGCCTGCAACTATGCTGAACAAGCACGTCTTTTTCCTTGTGCAGATGCTGATCGCCATTTCGTCCAGCCCTGTGCCGGCATCCGATCAGGATTTCTGCCCAGCCGACGTTTCTCGTGCCCTATCTGGCGAAGAACACGGAAATTCAACATTCATGAACTACTGCAGTTTCATCGAACAACCAGGCGCCTCGTGTGCACTTGCGAGCCATGCCTTCACCTCCTTTCACGTGACGTCATCCGGCCCAGGACTTATATACTCGCCGCCACCCCTGCGCATCTTCAGTGGGCGAGGCGGCAGCGTGCCTGCAACTATGCTGAACAAGCACGTCTTTTTCCTTGTGCAGATGCTGATCGCCATTTCGTCCAGCCCTGTGCCGGCATCCGATCAGGATTTCTGCCCAGCCGACGTTTCTCGTGCCCTATCTGGCGAAGAACACGGAAATTCAACATTCATGAACTACTGCAGTTTCATCGAACAACCAGGCGCCTCGTGTGCACTTGCGAGCCATGCCTTCACCTCCTTTCACGTGACGTCATCCGGCCCAGGACTTATATACTCGCCGCCACCCCTGCGCATCTTCAGTGGGCGAGGCGGCAGCGTGCCTGCAACTATGCTGAACAAGCACGTCTTTTTCCTTGTGCAGATGCTGATCGCCATTTCGTCCAGCCCTGTGCCGGCATCCGATCAGGATTTCTGCCCAGCCGACGTTTCTCGTGCCCTATCTGGCGAAGAACACGGAAATTCAACATTCATGAACTACTGCAGTTTCATCGAACAACCAGGCGCCTCGTGTGCACTTGCGAGCCATGCCTTCACCTCCTTTCACGTGACGTCATCCGGCCCAGGACTTATATACTCGCCGCCACCCCTGCGCATCTTCAGTGGGCGAGGCGGCAGCGTGCCTGCAACTATGCTGAACAAGCACGTCTTTTTCCTTGTGCAGATGCTGATCGCCATTTCGTCCAGCCCTGTGCCGGCATCCGATCAGGATTTCTGCCCAGCCGACGTTTCTCGTGCCCTATCTGGCGAAGAACACGGAAATTCAACATTCATGAACTACTGCAGTTTCATCGAACAACCAGGCGCCTCGTGTGCACTTGCGAGCCATGCCTTCACCTCCTTTCACGTGACGTCATCCGGCCCAGGACTTATATACTCGCCGCCACCCCTGCGCATCTTCAGTGGGCGAGGCGGCAGCGTGCCTGCAACTATGCTGAACAAGCACGTCTTTTTCCTTGTGCAGGTCAGTTACCTTAGCGGTGCTAAATGTTTTCGAAGCAATGATCCTTTTCTTGTCCTGCTGCCTTGCCCACAGAAGCGAAAATGTGCATTTTGTAGTCTACTATGTTCGTTAAGTTCTTTCTTTTTTGATGTGCTATTACTGTGCGGTGACGTTGAGCAAAATCCAGGGCCTAATGATGATAAGGTATCACGCCAACTGCGCAGCTCAAAAGTAGACTCTGAAAGTGATCATGAATTACTACTTCACGTTCTAGAAGGCCAAAAGGAAATAATTCGCCGTATGAACGATTATAGCACGGCGCAGACTTCTTTACAGGACACCTTAGTTCAGCTCAAAGACAGGCTAGATTCCTTGGAGGCATCGGTCACACCGATTGCCAATGCTCAGGAGCAATTTGCTTCTATGAAATCCCACATGCAGAGCATAGATAAAAGCATTGCCTCTATTGCTGATAAAGTTGACGATCTCGAAAATCGCAGCAGGCGAAATAACATTATTATTCACGGTTTTCGTGAACCCGCAGATGAAACATTGTCATCCCTGTGTGAATGTGTTTCTAGGGATTTTTTTCAAGAAAAGCTTCAGCTTTCTATAAATGGTATGGAAAGATGTCACCGGATTGGATCAAAACGCCCAAACAAAACGAGACCAATCGTTATTAAATTACTTGATTATAGAGAAAAACAATCAATTCTAAAGAACTGTGGCAAATTAAAAAATTCTGGTATGTATGTGACCGAAGATTACTCAGAAAAAGTACGGAACATAAGAAAAAGGTTGTGGGATTGTACCAGTGTACACAGAGAACGCGGGGATCGGGTTAAACTTTCCTACGACAAGGTGTCTGTCAATGGAACTCTGTATATCTGGGATGAGGCATCTAACGATAAGGTTGCAGTTTCTAGAAACGCAAAACAATGACCCCAGCATCCTCCCTCTTCGTTGAAACTGCTCAACGCAAATTGTCGAAGTATTGTGCGCAAGGGCCTCGATTTAGAGCACTTAACTTCAATTCACGATCCTGACGTAATCGCCTTAACCGAAACATGGCTTCACAACGGTGTCTTCGATAGCGAATTCACGCCCCCTCAGTTTTGCGCTCACAGGAGAGATAGGAATTTCAGGGGTGGGGGAGTGGCACTTCTGTTTCGAAAAGGCTTAAAAGTAGTACGCTTGTCCGAGCCACCTGGAGCCGAAGCCATGTTCTGCAAATTGTTTTTTGAAAACGAATGCCTAGTAATTGGAGTAGTTTACAGACCACCCGGCGAAGATGTAAAAGTCCTGGAAGAGCTGAAGGCATTTATAGCTTCCCTTATATCGCAAAACACAAAGCTCATTCTTTGCGGGGATTTTAATTTGCCGGGAATCGATTGGAATACATTTTCAGCTACTAATAATGATATAGTGTGTGGTGAAGAACTTATCGACATTGCGTTTCGCTTTGATCTAAGACAAATAGTTAAGGATTGTACACGTGTTCACGGTGATTCTAAATCCATTCTGGATCTCGTTTTTGTTCGAAGCAACATTCCGGGAACTATTGAGTGTGATGTAGTTGATGGCATCTCCGACCATCATGCGGTGCTTGTACAGTTTCCTTCTTTAAAGGCGACGAAACATGTTAAGGTTATAAGTTTTCATGACTTTGCAAGAGCTGATGATGTATCTATTTTGGAAATGTTGGAATCATCTTACGACGATTTCTTTCGCAGTGTTCACACATGTGATGTTAACGCTTTGTGGGTAAAATTTAGAAACATGGTCCATGCTTGCATACAACTTTTTGTACCCCTTAGAACTAAAAAAACTAACGTATCCAATCCTTGGATTACACGGGACATTATTCATTTAAAAAGGAAGGTTAAGCGTTTGAAGAAAGCTAAAAAAAAGCGCCACCATAACACAAATATTCATAATCAAATCTTAAGCGTATCTAAAGAACTTAAAATTAAGATGCGAGAAGAGAAACATAATTTTTATAATGTTAGGCTGAGTAAAATGATAAAAGAGTCCCCTGCCTCTTTTTGGAGGTTCATAAAACCGGTGATCTCAAATTGTGATACCTTCATTGTAAAAAATGTTTCTACCTCTGATGCTACTGTAATTGCCAGTGAATTTAATGATTACTTCAAATCTGTATTTGTCACAGATGATGGAAGCTCCCCTTTTTATAAAAAATTTAGTGATCTGCCCCCTATAGAAAATTTAGATGTATCAGAATCAGGGGTACTTAATTTGTTGTTAGACCTGAATATAAAAAAAAGTCCTGGTCCAGATGAAATACCCAATGCGTTTTTAAAGCGGTACGCGTTATGGTGCGCCAAGTATCTTACATTAATTTATAACTTATCTCTGTCTACTGGTCTTTTACCTGATGACTGGAAAACGTCGATAGTTAAACCCCTACATAAGCAAGGCGATAAACACCTGATAGCCAATTACAGACCAATAGCCCTCACCTGCACATGCTGCAAACTATTGGAGCACGTAATTTACAAGCATGTTATGAAATTCTTGGAAGCCAACTCAGTTTTATCACCTGCACAGCATGGTTTCAGGCATGGGTTCTCCACCGTCACACAACTAGTTGAGGTAATTCATGACTTTGCTTCAGCAATCAACAATCATACTCAAATCGACGCTATTTTTCTGGATTTCACCAAGGCGTTCGATAAACTGTCGCACCCAAAACTACTACTTAAAGTTTCGCACATCTTAAAGAATAGTACAATTTGTAACTGGATAGAGTCTTACTTAACTTCTAGAAAACAGTGTGTCTCGTTTAATCAAGCTACTTCATCCATGCTTCCGGTTTCTTCAGGAGTACCCCAAGGATCGGTGTTAGGACCATTATTATTTTTACTCTACATCAATGATATTGCTGACAATTGTAATGTAAAAACTAGGTTGTATGCGGACGACTGTGTAATTTACTCCGTTATTAACTCTATTAATGATCAACTGCAACTGAACAAGGAACTTCATCAGCTTTTTCAATGGTGCAATACATGGCAAATGTCAGTAAATCTTAAGAAAAGTGTTGTCATGTCTATCGCAAATAAAACACATATACACTCATTTGACTACACAATTGACGGTACCATCCTATCTCACGTCGAGCACTACAAGTACCTTGGTCTTCACATTCGTAGCGACCTGCGCTGGAATGATCATATAACAGAGATCTCTAACAAAGGAATGTCGAAACTGCATTACTTAAAACGCTCCCTTCGTCATTCTTCTTGTGATACTAAGCTTATAGCATTTAAAACACTTGTCTTACCTATTCTAGAGTACGCTAATATTGTTTGGGACCCCTTTACCCAATCTAATATTAATAAGCTAGAAAGAGTCCAAAACAAAGCCGTAAGATTTATTTTCAATCGCTACGATAGGGTCTCGGTCTCAGGCTTAGTGGCTAAGGCTAACCTGAAGCACACTTCGGCGAGGAATAAAATTGCACGATTACGTTTTATGTTTAAAATAGTTAAAGGTCATCTCAACGGCAGTATATCCAATTATGTGCATTTTTCAACAGGTTATGATACCAGAATGCGACATTGTTTTTCAATCACTCCATATCAAACGGCTAATAATGTTTTTAAGTATTCTTTTTTTCCGCGAACGATCGTTGAGTGGAACGCCCTGGATGCACCCACCGTTGAGGCCAACAGTGTGGAATTGTTCGATTCATTGCTTGCCGGTTGATTGTGTGGAGTTCCTCTCTTATGCATTGCTTGCCTTTCGCCTTATATTTCGGCCTGAATGAGTGTCTGTTTTTGTTTTTGGTTTTTTCTTTATACATTGTGCGCCTGTTTACATTGTGCGCCTGTACATTATACATTGTGCGCCTGTTTTGTTTAACTAATTGTGTTGGTTCTTTGCTTTGTATTGTCTTCATTTTTTATTGTAACCCCACTCTGCGGCGACTCCACCAGGAGTTAGCAGTATTGTCAAATAAAAAATAAATAAAAAAAATCATTACTGATGAGCATCCCATGGTGTTGTGAGAGCTGCTGTTGGTAGGGTAACAAAAAGTGCTTCTTTCTTAGGTCATCTAACTCGTTGCGCTGAACAAGGATGTGGAGAACTTAAGTGGTTCTCCGCATCTCTCAAATATTGGTGAGTCGCCGGCAGACAGAAGATATGTATGTGTCGAGTATGTATGTCCTGTTCTTGGCCTTGTAAGTGTATTTCTGTGTGTCGTGATTTTCTTAGTGGCAGCCAATGACCAAGTTCTGGCCTATTATCATGTAGTTTATTATTTGTGCGTCTATGCCATGTGTTCTGCCGATAAACCCTGACCTTTAGTTCTTGAAAATGCCTCATGTATGTCAAGTGCAGGGATTGGTATGGATGCATTAGCGGCCTCGTCGCTGGGTGATGCAGCCAGCTGGTCTGTCAAACGTTTCCCTGTATTTCACGTTGCCCCGGGCGCAAGAAGACTACAACGGGCTGTTTGGAGGAGCAGTGAATAAAGGGACACAACAACAGGGTTTTTGCTTTTTTAAAGAGTTTTAAACGCTTTCACCACACTCGAGGAATCTGGGTAAATTACCGCTTTTTGTAGTTTTATATGTCGAATGTGTAAACCAGCCTCGAGAATCGAATAGGCTTCTTCTGTTAGAATGATTGCATCAGAACGCAGTACGCCAGTATCTGAGAAGGGTGGGCCAATGGCTGCGTACGAAACAAAAGTGTTGGACTTCGAGGCATCTGTAAAAAAGTCAGGACGTGCACTTTTATTGTAGTTCCAGGAAGTAACTTTGGTTATGTTCAATGGGTGCGTGATTTGCAATCTCTAAACACGACAAACCAGAATCTACCAGTTGCCACCGTCGTGGTGGCAGATATGCTGCGGGAGACATCAAACGATGTTCGAGTGACACACCGGTGTCCTCCGAAAGGCGCCTCACTTGAAGTGAATGGGGTTGTCTCAAAGATGGTCAGTTTTCAAACAGAGCAGAAGTAGACACGTCAAGTATTGTCAAAACTGAAAGGTGATCCTTGTCTGCCTCCACTTCGACATAAAATATAAAAGACTTGTGATATCTCCGTCGGTGGAGTAACCATTCGTTCAATTCCACGTACAGGCTTTCAAGGTGGTTAGTGCGAAAGGCACCCGTAAAGAGGCGAATGCCTAGGCGGTGAGTAGGATCAAGCATCTTCAGGGCGGTAGGTGTCGCAGACTGATAGGTTGTTTCTCCATAATGCAGGTGAGTGCGCACGAGGCTTTTCTACAAGTTCATGAGACACATCTCGTCACTCCCCTACGTAGTACGTGCCAACAACTTTAGAACATTTATCGCTCTGATGCAGATATTTCTCAGATACTTAATGTGTAGTACAAAGTATATCGTGACGGCACCAGTACGCTTCTATATGCCCACACAGCAACTTTGTTGTTATCAAAGCTCATACCCCCTTTTGCCCTCTCTCTACAGCAGTATATTACTGCGGTCAATAAACAACTGCGCTCACACTTCTGTTGCTGTCCCGCTGTGTTACTTCGGCAGCCCGGGCGCCAAACATGGTGTCAGAAGTGAGATGTATGATAACTAAGCCACAAGCTGCGAAGTATCTGAAAGATGGACTGCCTCAAGCCACCAGAATCACTGCGCTTATGCGAAGACGGTAGAAGACACTGGAAGACTTTCTTACAATGGTTACAGTTGTTTCTTAAGGCAATCTGTTCGGACAAGCCAAGATCTGAAGAGGCAAAGACAGCAATCGGGCTGAGCATCGCTGGCGAAGAAGCAATAAAGGTGTATAACAACTTCTCATTTGATGAAGAAGCCCACAAGCACAATTGTAAGACAGTGGTCGCGAAGTTTGAGGCATACTGCGTCGAAAACAAAAATGAAATCTACAGAAGGTAGGTGTTCATAATACGTCTACAAGTGAAGGCGGAACCTTTCGAACAATTTCTACGAGATGTCAAGCTGCAGGCAGCTCACTGCGACTTTGGTGCCTTGACCAATGGCATAGTGCGTAATCAGATCGTGTTTGGCACGAATTTACCACTACTTCTGGAGAAAGTGGTCTGGGATAAAAGACTCAACTTGAAGAAAGCCATAAGTACGGGCAAGGTGGCTGATAGAGCAGCTCGTCAGAACGACGTTTGAAAGAAAAGAAAAGAAGGCGAAGGCCATGAATGAGACACAGTATTTTGAAGCAGTACCCCCACATTGACGCAGACTTCACAAGATGAAGGAAAAACCAAGCCGTACAACGAAAGCAATAAAGAATCGAAAGTAAACATGATGAGAAGGCGCGGTTCTACAATGTCGAAGTGTTACAGGTGTGGCCGGCCTCACGCTTCAAGGCAATGTCTAGCGGACGACAAGTAGTGTCACCAGTGGAAACGGCCAAAACAATTTTCCTCATGCTGCAATCGCAGAGCTGACAGCAAGAGAATACACTAAGTAGGCAATGAGTTTGAGGTCCTCGACGTAATCGGAAGCAGCGTCAGTCACTACCGTGACTGGATAGTCAATACCAAAGTAAGCGACTAGGATCTAACTTTCAAGGTTCACACTGGAGCCCAAGTAAATCTGGGGGGAAGTGGTTCTTAAAATTGGAAAAGAAAAGAAAAGTGAACCCCGCAACTGTCTGCAGCTAAGTGCGACACCTCAGCAGTGGTTCACATGGGAAGGGGAATGGGGGATAATAGACTTGAGCGAAGAGAGGAAAGAGAAAGGAGAGAGCGAGCAAAGGAAGGGGGGGACGCACAGATCGTCTACCAAAATCACGGGGCGCGAATTCTCTAAATTCGCTCACGCAGTCCGCTTCCGTCTACAAAGTCGAGCAGCGCTGAAAGGGCACGCTTGATATGCGCGCGGCCACTGTTCGGGAACAAGAGGTGCTCAGTTGTTGTCCGAGGCAGGCCGAGAGCTCCGTACGTTGCGAGCATCACCTGTCTGCTCGCGTCACCAGCCGGGCAATGAAGCAAAAGGTGGTCCAGAGTCTCCAGGTCGCCGCAGTCCATGCAGTATGGACTGCCACGCCCGGAGTGCCGATGTTTTCGCTCGGCGGTGTAGTTGTCTCCGGTGCGGAGACGGAGAAGGAAACCGCGGTCTCGTCTTGGGAGTCCCTTGAGAGGGAGCCGCCGCGGCGGCTTTCCAGCTGCTACGCGAGGGTCGGGATGACGCTCGCGCACGTAGCGGGCGGTGAGGAGACGGCCGGCATCCGCGGAGCACACGAAGTTGGTGACGCCGGTGTCGGGGTCGTGCGCATCCCTCGCGGCACAGTCGGCCGCCTCGTTGCCGGGTATTCCGATGTGCGAAGGCACCCAGTGCAGCGAAAGGTCGCAGCCCGTTTGCTGCACGGCGTGTAGCTTCCGGGCAACTCTCTGCGCAAGGAGGCTGCCGTCTTCCTCGCGCGAGATCGCGGCCAAGGCCGCCCGGGAGTCGCAGATGATGGCTGCAGCGCTCATGGGTGCCCGCTCACTCAGGAAATCGGCTGCCAAATTTATAGCGGCGAGTTCCGCCACAGTGGAGGAGGCGAGGGAGGGGAGGCGGCACTTGAGAACCGCGCCGACTGATGGCACAACGCAGGCGGCGGCCGCGGAGCCGTCGCGAAGCACTGACCCGTCGACGTAAACAAGCAGCCGGCCATTCAGCTGTTCGTGAAGGAGGGCGGAGCACTCCTGCTGCATCGCTGCCAGCGGGGTGCGCGCCTTCGCTTTGATGCCGCCAATGGTCTTGGTGATCACCAGAGGGGTGTGGCGGTAGGGTGGGATAGCCAGCCAGCTGGGGTACTGCGTGTCTGGCACAACCGTCAAGAGCTCACTCGCCCGCTGCCCCATGGATGAGTGAGGTAGAGCATATAGCCTGTTCACAAGGAGCTGCCCCTGCCTTGTGGTTTTCAGCCGCAGTACATGATTTAGTGTCCGCTGGGTCACCCGCAGGGAGATGGGAGTTTCCCCCGCTTCGGCGAGCGTGGGGCCCACCTGGGAGGTTTGGGGAAGTCCGTAGTACTCCCGCACGGCGTTGCGATGGTCCGCGTCCAAGGCAGCTAGCTGGCAAGCACTCAACGAAGCCACTGCTGCAGTGTAGATCACGCGTGCCGATGCGACTGCGTTGTAGACTCGCAGGGCAAGGGCAGGGGTGCAGCCGTGACCTCGCGCGAGGAGACTGCATGCGGCGCCGAGTACCTTGCGGTTGCTCGTCCGCAGATCGTTGACGGCCGGTCGCCAGCTGAGCCGGTGGTCTATGGTCACCCCCAAGTAGCGCACCTTCGTGCTCCACTCGATGGGGAGGCCCCGGAGTGAGAGCCGAGGCGTGGAGCGGCGTGTCGACGCTCGCGGGTGGACGAGCAGTGCCTCCGTCTTGGAGGCGGCGAGCGCCAGTCCAACCCCGTTCAGGAATGCGTCAACCGCGTCGATGGCCACCTGGAGGGACTCGAGAAGGGCTGCCCGGTGGCGACCGGGGCCGCAGGCAAACAGCGCAATGTCATCGGCGTAAATCGCCACATGCACTTCACACGCCGTGTTGCACGGGATGTAGTCGGGCAGCTTGGCAAGAGCCAGATTGAACAGAAAAGGGCTCAATATGCTGCCCTGGGGTACGCCTGCGGTGACGGAGTGGGGACCGCTGATTGTGGAGCCAACACGAACGCGAAGAGTGCGGTCGCCCAAGAAGCTCTCCAGGTAGTCAAACATCCGCCCGCACACACCGAGGTCACGAAGTGCGTCCAAAATCGATGCGTGGGGCAAACAGTCAAACGCACTTCTCACGTCGAGCAGCACGAGGATGCCGTAATCGCCGCGGTACTTGGCCTCCTCGAGGGTGGCGATCACGTCGGCCAGTGAGTCGAACGTACAGCGCCTTGGGCGAAATCCGCTCTGTTCGGGAGGGAATGCGTTGGTTGCGGTGGCAATCCAGCGAAGGCGTCGCAATGCCATGGCTTCCATGACTTTCCCTGCGGCCGAGGTAAGTGACACTGGCCGGTAGGATGAAAGCTCCGTGGCCGGCTTCCGTGGCTTCAGGATGGGCACCACGAGCGCCTCTTTCCAGCCAGGAGGCACCTGACTTGTGCGCCACACTTCGTTGTAGGCCTCCAGCAACCGGGGCCGCGTGGAGGGGTCAATGTTGCGCAGCACCTGGTAGGTGAGGCCGTCCACTCCCGGGGCAGACCGCTTCGTGCGGTTGTTGAGCACTGCGGTCAGCTCGCTGAGGGTAAACTCCTCCGTGCACAATGCGCGGATCTCTAGCAGAATGCCCTCGGTGGGAAAGTACCGCTCGGGAGCGAACAGCTCAGGCCTGTTGAGTGCAGGCACAGGTGGTAGTCCCTGTGGAGGCTGTGGGCAAGCAGGAGGGGCAAACTTGTCTGCCAGCAGCTCAGCCAATTCCTGCGTGGCGATCTTCATTGCAACAGCAACACAGAGAACCGGGCAGCGAGGCTCTCTGGTGCGAAGAACGGCAGCGAAAATGCGCCAGGCTTGGGCGTGGTTCTGAGGGTCATCTAGTGACGAGCAGAGGCTCCCCCAGCTCTGGTTGCGACGGCGTCTGGCGTGCCTGCGGCACACCGCGTCAATAGAGTTATAGGCACGCCAATGTTCCGCCTTCTGCGAGCGCACCGCCACAATCTGCGCCCTGCGACGCGCGGCGCGAAGGTTGAGGAGGCTGATGTCTGGTGCGGGGGTGCCCGCAGGCACGGTGCAGTGGGTGGTAGCTGCGTCGTGACACTCGGCCAGCGCGGTGAAGAAGTCTGCAGAGACTGGCACTCTAGCACACAGTTCTCTGAAGCGAGTCCACTTCACAACACTGTAGGTCCGAGTGTACCTGATGTAAGCTGAGGGGGGTGTGACCAAGATGGGGTAGTGGTCGGAGCCCTGAGAGTCCGGTGCACGTTGCCACTCATATTTACACGTACCACCCACGAGAGTCCGGTCGATGGCACTGTCGGACACACCACGGCGCGCGAGAGTACAGCTACCCGTGTTTATAACGAGCAGTCCGGCCTTTTGCACGGCATCGAGAAGGTCGCGCCCACGGTGGTTCGTCACGCCACTGCCCCACGAGGTGTGGTGCGAGTTAAAGTCGCCACCGATGACCGCGTCGCGATTTAGGTGGTCTGCGAGGCGGCACACGAATTGGGTGTCCCAGCGTGCCGAGTAGTTCGATGTGCGCACGTACACGCTCGCGACACTGGTGTCCGTGCTCCCGATGCGCACAGTCAGGGCGACGGCCTCGAGGGTGTCACAGAGAATGTCCTCGATGTCCACTACAGCGTGAGGGAGGTCGGCGCGCACATAAACCGAAGCCCGCGACGTGCCGGGAGGATGCGAGGGAGTGCTGCACCGGACTGCGCTACACTCTTCAAGTTCGCACTGCGTGGTGCTGTGATAGCCGACAAAACCAGGTAGGTTGAGTGTTCCGACGCGAGCGTAGGTTTCCTGCAGCAGCAAGACGTCGTACTCGCGTCGGAGGAGTTGGGTAGACAGCTCGGCGTGACGGCAGCGGAGAGAACGAACGTTCCATTGAAGAATCCGCGGCCGAAACACCTTGCCGCTAGCCATGTTGATTGAGGGCAGCGTGGGCGGCCAGGGCCGCGTTGCACAGCTCGAACACAGGGCCGGATTGCGGTATTGTCCCGATGAGGGCCTGCACGGCAGCGGCCAGGGCACTAATCACCATGTCCCTTTGCACCTCGCAGTCGGGGGCCGAGGGTTCGGCGGCCGGGGGCGAAACAACCGCGCTGTACGTCCGGCCCGGTTGCACTACCGAGGAAATACCAGTGCACGGTGCTCGAGCAGGCACGGCTTTTCTCTCGCTCTTAAGGTTCCTCTCGGCCTCACGACGAGAGAGGGGCGGGTCCGCAGAGGCCATGATTTCTAGCACCTTCCTCTCGTGTTGCCAGCGAGGGCATCGGGGCTCGGTGGCGGGATGTGGGCCGCCGCAGTGTAGGCACTTGGGGCCGGGTGCAACGCAGTCGGCGCGGGCGTGGTCGCCGCCACAGCGCGAACAGCGTGGGGAGCTGGTGCACGTCGCATGAGTGTGTCCGAAAGCGCACAGCCAGCGCACTGGAGAGGGCGGCGACGACGACAACGTACAGGGCGGGTCTGCTTAAATAACGCCACCTCAGGTGGCGGTGCGTTACCCACAAATCGGAGAAGGACATTGCGTCCGGTACGGGCACAAGAGAGGATGGGAGCAGAGCTCTCTATGTTGTTTTTGAGGACCTCCTCGTCAAAAGCCGCGTCAACGCCGTGAAGTACGCCGGTACAGGTTCCTTTGTTGGCGGTCTTGGCGTTGACAGCCACTTTCCCGACGCTTTCCACTGCCAGGAGAGCGGAGGTGTCAGCTCCGGGTGTGGTGTCAACCGCAACAACGTTGCCGCTGAAGTTAATGCGCACACGCTTCGTGCCGGGCACCTTCGAGAGCTGTGCTGCAATTGCGTCGCGGCTGAGGGAGAGGAAGTTGTTCTTCCTGCCCTTGGGGCGGTAGAGGATGGTGGCAGAGGTGCGACGGGGCTCATTCGCGACCAGGTGTTCGATAATATCGAGTTGGTGCTGGCGGCGACCTGGTTTCTGGCGGGGCCCCTTTGCCTTGCTTGGGGGAGCTGCACTGGCTGGCTGCCTACTGGAAGGGGCATTTGTAGCTGTTGATGCCTGGCACGGAAATCCGTTTTTCTGCTGATGCTTGCGTCGGGCCTCTTCATAATCTGCTTCGGTAGAGGCGTCCACCGTCAGTGGGCGCATGGGGCCGAAAGCAGAAGGAGGGTGTGGCGCGGTGCTAGCGGCAGAGTTCGGAGGAGCTGCGGCCGTAGGAGACGACGCGCCCGTGCTCTCCTTTGAGCGGGAGAGTGGAGGAGAGTGCTGTTGTTGTGGCGAGGAGGTGGGAGGTAAACAAACCACCCCATCAGACACCGGAGAGGCCGCTCTCTCTGGAGTACGGGTCGGACGGGTTGCGTGACCGGAAGAAGGTGGGGAAGGCTCGAGGAGGGTGGGATTTCCTGTGGCGGTCTGGGAGGCTCCCGCTTGCGCAAGAGACTCCAATGTTGCCTCGGTTGCCCTTCCAGTAGAGGTCATGCGCGTTCCTTCGCCTGGAAAAAGGGGAGAGACAGCACTACGTGCACACCCCTCTCCGAACAGGTCTTCTTGACGCCCGGCGCGGCAGGCTTGCACAGCCAGCAGGCAAGGGCAGAAAGTGGTTGCCGGCGGCGCAGAGTGAGCGCGCGCTCGCTTGGGGGGAGCTGCAAACGACGCCTGTTGTGTTGCTCGTTGGCGGCCTGGTCCGTCAGCGCAGATTCCGGTTCTGAAAAGGGCCAGACCCTTTGGGGAGGGCGACAGGGACGGAGAGGAGGACGGAGGCGTGTTGTGCTCCCAAGAGGAGGATGATGTGGGCGAGGAGGAATCGGTACTGGCCTGTTCCTCGCTGTCTGCCGGTGTTGATGCGACCGATTCTTGGTAGTCGTGCAGCTCAGCCTTGCTTCCCTCTTGTAGTGTGGGTACAAGATGGAGTTGGGAAGGCTGTGGTACTAAGCAAATGGCGGCGGCGGCCTCCTCGGCTGCGGCCGTTAGCTTCGCGCTTTTCGTGGTGGCGGCCTTGATTTTTGGTGCCTGACGCCGGCGTGGTGACAACAGTTTCCCGATCCTTCGTACATGGGGCCGAGAAGTTGGGGTGCTGGTAGATGAGTGCTTTTGAAGACGATTGGCAGCAGCCTTCAGTTTACGAGCCCGGGTCATGATCGGGGCCGCAGGCGATTGTTTGGGTGAGCTGGGGCGGCTCGTTGCGGTAGCATGCAGGCTCGCGCAGAGGGTGATCTCGTCAGGAGCGTCCTTAGAAGGGGTGTCCGTCATTACTGGTAGAGGCGATGGGCCGTACTAGGCGAGGTCATTACAGATTAAAAAAAAGAACTAAGGGGAGATGAGAGGGCTCTACATTTCCTCAATATCTTGATAGCCCTGAACAGGGCTTGAGACAAAAAATGGCTCAATAGGACAAGGGAGGGAAGAAAAAATTAAAACGGCGCACGGGTGTGCGCAAAATCTATCAAAATAAAAAAAACTGGGGGAAAAAAAGGGAAGCATGGAAGCGCCCGTAAGGTACGGCGCCACACTAGGCGCTCGCGTGCTCCTCCAGGAAAACCGGTCGGGGACCGACCGAAAAACACGTCTGCTCTCTTCGGCGGTCGAGACGAGACTCTCAAGTAAATCTGATGTCATTGTCTCCATATTACAAGTTACTCGTTGAAGCTCTTAAACTTAGTGGGGCTACCCTGCGTTCCTGCAGAGGAAGCATTATCAAGCAATGCGGAACATTTTCAACGCTGGTGGTGATAAATAACAAGCAGCACTCGGTTCGGTTCTTTGTCGTCCGAAAGGGTCAAGGCCATCCACGGCTTGAAAGCCTGTGACCACTTTGGTCGAATTCAATGCCGCGCGAAAGTGTAACCACAAGTCCTGCAAGTGATGTGACCCAAAGTAACCCGAGCTGTTTCGCGGAACCGGATGCCTTCAGAAGAACTACAGTATCGTGCTTTGCGAGAATGCGCTGCCCATCGTTCAACCGGCACGAAGAGTGCCCCTCTTCCTCCGACAGCCACATCCCACCGAGTGGACCAGGACGGAGCCACAGGGCATAATCAAGAATGTCAGCTGCCCCACGTACTGGGTGAGTCCCTTAGTCGTTGTGAGAAAAAAGAATGGTAGGCTCTGAATTTGTCTAGATCTTCGAAATATGAAAGAGAGCATAAAAAAACACTATCAAATGCCGCGACGCGAAGACATTGAAGCAGAACTGGCAGGCGCTAATTTCTAGGGGCGAATCTACATAAGGCGTGAGTCTGCCCGTTCCTTGTATGTATGTCCATAGTAGTACGTAGCCACCAATGACACATATCCGCTCTAGAGCGGGATGCGAAATGGGAGATTGCGGCACTTGGAGTGTTCACTTGATGGACACACGGACGGAGAGAGAGACAGACTAGCAGATGAACAGACGGATGGATGTACTGCCATACTAATGGAAAGATGGATGGGCGGACTCACGGACGGGCTCATGGACAGATTGACGGACGCATGAATGGACGCACGGATGGTCGCCCAGACGGATGGAAGAAAGACTGAACGGACGAACGGAAGCACGGACGGGCTGACGGACGTTTCGCCCCACTCATTATCACTTCTTACGAGAATGTGTTGTGTTTTTTTTTCGTCTTGACGCAGCTTCCGGGTTCTATCAAATTCGTCTGAAAGAGGATTGCAAAGCTGTGCCCTTTTTTCACCTCGTTCAGCAGGTACAGTTTCCTTCTGCCACCCTTCGTCATAGCCTTAGCCAGTGAGGTATTCCAGAAAGCATTGAAAGAAATTTTTGATGGTCATGCTGGTGTTCGGGTATACGTTGATGTTGTGCTTGTCTGGGCAACCACAAAAAAGAGCATGATCAGCGCCTAGAAGACACGTTGAAAGAAGCTATGACAGCCGGGCTTACATTTAATGCAGCAAAGTGTGCGTTCTCAGCGCAAGAAATAGGTTTCAGTGTGACATCATTGCAACTAATGGAATCAAGCCAGATCCTTCCCTGCTTGCGAGTGTATTCATTTTACCAGCAGCGTGACACAAACAAGCCGTTCAGAGAAAGCTCGGTGTGCTTAACTAATTTGGCAAATATGTATCTAGTCTAACGCAGTGAACTACACTCTTGCACTCGTTTGAAGCATGAGATACAGTTTTATTGAACGCTTTACCATGAACGCGGATGCGTGATGTCTGCGCATCATTAGGTGTGGCCTCACTTTTGGTGATTTTCGACCCAAACAGAGCCACAAATCACACCAGAAGCATCAAAGGACGGCGTTGTTTCAGCCCTATTGCAGCTATACGATGATGGTTGGAGGCCAGTAGCCTTAGCTTCTAAAGCCTTTGCAACATGCGAGCAGTGATACTTACAAATATAAAAGGAAGCGCTCGCGTTAGTCTTCGGCTGCAAAAGATTTCCCCACTTCATTTATGGTCAATCAGTGACACTAAAAAAGCGATCATCGTCCTCTTATCAGCATCGCAAAAAAGGCAATAACAGAACTGCGTCCACGTGTGCAGCGTTTTTTATGCTGTTACGCTATTATTTTGTGCTCGTTTTTGTTCCTGGCAACCAGGTGACACTCGCCGACATGCTGTCGAGATCCCCTGATCCTGGAGACGGCACCTCTATGGACACTGCTGACGTCGACCTTCACGCTGTCAGCGTCGTCTCATCACTAGTTTCCGAAAGACGTCGGAACGCCTTGCACGTAAGACTGCTTCTTATTCCAACCTCAAAATCATGGTCAAAAAATGAGACAAGGATACCCAATCGAAGGTCCACTAGCTCTAATGACACCTCAGTTGCCTGTGGTTATTGGCATACTACAAAATGAAGTAAAGCTTGTGTTACCAAACAGAATGAGAACGGAAATAATCAAAAGAATTCATGAAATACATTTCGGCATGGCAAAATGTACACAAAGAGCGAGACACCTGGTCTACAGGCCAAACATAAACTTGGATATATAATCACATGTACAAAAGTGTGCGTTATACAGGCGGCACGCCTAAAGCCAACCAGTCGAGCCATTCATGCTTAGAACAACATCTACAGAAGTATGGTATCGAGTAGGAGCAGATATATTTGGTTATGGCGGCAAGCACTATTCATGTGTCTGTGCTGCAACGTCCAATTTTGCAGACTGAATGAGCTGCGTGACCTGTCCACCACGGCCGTCTTCAACACACTCAGGCCTACGTTTGCTAGGCACGGCATACCGTCACAGGTATGCACGAACAACGGCCCGCAGTTTGCCAGCCATGTGCCTAGTTGGCCACATGGTGCGACTTTGAGCACGTGACATCAGGTTCACGATATCCGAAATCAAACCGATTAGCTAAGAAAGGTGTCGAAGTTGTAAAAAGCATCCTCAAGAAGACCACAGAGGCAAACAAAGTTTTTGACTAGGCATAATAAATTACTGCGCAAGCCCGTTGGAAGACGGGTGGTGATCTGGCAAGTTGCTTCAAGGAAGACGCTTGCGCGCCCTGCTTCCTCACTTCTTTCATCATCCAGAAGTTCAAGTGAAAAAACGCCATCAGCACAGCCCGAGCCATCGACCACTACCAACCCTCGAACGAGATCACGTCGTGAAAGTGAGGGGAAAATTATGGTTGCAAAAAGCAACCGTGAGGGCTCCAGCGGGTCCACGGTCTTTCTTCGGTCGAACGGAGAACAAAACGACGTTGCGGCGAAACAGACGTCATCTTCTGCCCACAAAGGAAAGTCCTAGCCCAGAGGAATCATCCAGTGACACTAAAGACGAGCTCGATGCTTAGCAAGATTCTTCCATGACGTCATCAAAAGCCACTTCCGCACAAGGAGCCCTCAAAAGAAGCCCGCTGCCCCCTGAACTTTAGAGATCCCAAAGACAGTCGAGGCAAACCTATCGGCTATCGTATGACGCCAAGTTGAAACAAATAATAACACGGTGACTCCGCTTCAACAACCTTCCTTGAGGGAGGGAGATGTATCGTAGTGGTACTTTTGCGCTTTCAGATGCGCACACAGCATTTTTGTCGTTATCGATGCTCACACCCCTTTTAAGCTTCTTTCTACAGCAGTATATTAACCACTGTCACAAATAACTGCGTTCACTGTCCTGTTGCTGTCCCGCTGTGTAATTTCGGCAGCCCTGAGGCTGATACACGAAGGTTAGCCTGCTGTCGAGAGTTAGGTCTAAGAATCTTTATTCGGCATCAAAAGACAGACGTTGCCGATGCAATTGAATGTCAGGATCAGGATGAGTGCTTCTTTTCTGAAAAACAAGACATGCGTGATTTTTGGGGTTCAATCGGAATATGCTTCCTTCTGCCCATTTGGAGACCTTGATCAAGCCCAGCTGAACCTGCCGCTCCCAGAGTGCCAGGTAACAAGACTTATGTGCTAGCTGGACGTTATCAACGTATGTGCAGTAAATCAGATTTTGTAGGACGCAAAGACGCGAAAAATTCATTTCGACAATGAAAAGAGTACAACTCGCGCCTGAAAACAGTAAAACACGTGCCTGAAGTAATAAGAAACCGTTCACAGGTGACCTCAGGCATCGCAACGAGAGCCGCCCCATTAATACATATGCGCTTGAAATCTCCACGGGGAATATAAGGCTCTGGAGAATATAAGTTCACTCATAATGGACTACAATTCACGTTTTTGTAGATCATGGTGTGGATGTATGTATACAAAGCAGAAGGTGACAAGCTTGTTCAGAAGAACTACTCGAATAGCCACTGCTTCAAGAAATGTTTTGAGTGGTAGATGAGTACATGTAACCCCATGTTTGACTATAATGGCCACAGCACCCGATGATGCGACAGCTTCATTCCCGACTTTTGCAATATATTATACTGGCCTATGAAATTAGTGATCTTGGGTTGAAAGTGCGTTTATTGTACACACAGTATTTTTGGTGAATGTTTATGTAAAAGTTTTTGAGCATCATCCAAGTTCCTCAAGAGTCCTCTGATGTTACACTGTAAAATTTGTGTCTCTTTTGTCTCCATTATCAATGTATTTAGGTGCTGTGTGTAGAAATATGTTGCCTTAGGTTACAGGGCCTGTTGAGGGCTGTGTAGTGCGGTTTTTTTTTGTATTGCTCGAAAGAGTTGCGCCTTTCCTTGGGTGTCTGAGGTGCCGGAGGAGTATGGCTCGTATCCATCACCTCTTTAGGGTGGGGCATGGTGCCCACTTGGAAAGCACGGTCATGGCAGATAAGGCCCTGACTGCACTTGCATTGGCGCGAGGTCCAGCAGACTCTGAAGTGTGCTGGCATTTTTGAGCAAGAAGCGGAGCAGTACAGGCTGCTCTAGCTGGAGGCGCTTCTGTCACAACTAATCTCGTGGGTGCGGAAAAACGTGGTACGGCGCCTCAACGAACGATGGTTCAGAAGGATTTTAAGCATGAAACCGTTTGCGTGCCTCGTGGAATAATAGGTTGAACTTGACCTTAAGTTCTAATATTTGTTTCTCTTTTTAACATGCTTGGGAGTAGGCAGCATGATCTTCTTCACAGTTAGTGGAACAGGCTTCTGAAGTGCACTTTACAGATACATATTTACAAGGTGTTCATTTCGAGCACCTGGCGCGCCCTCTGCACCTTTGGGATCCATGTCTGAAACGCTGGTTCTTGAAACAGCGGCGAGGATTCGGTACATAAGGCGTGACACGAAGCTTACAATAACCGGTTTTAATGGAGTTAGGGAGGTTTCTTGTACTAAAGGCAATTATGATGCGCTTTGCTGGGGTCTGTGTATCATCTCGCCTGATCGTTATTCTACGTATTTCACTATATTTTCTTCCTCCCAGCCTTCGAGTAATTCACTTTCAGATAGGTCGAGGATGTCATCACCAGATATGACCCCACGCACTGTGTTCATCAACCAATGTAGGCTTACTTACACTGAGATATTATAAAACTCTACCAGTTTTCAGAGCTTGTCGTTCTGGGTCTTTTCGCGAGCTTCTAGAAGGATATCGCCATTTGTTGCTTTATAGCGAGGGCCAATCGCATCTGAGAGAATTTAGGAGACAATGAATGGTGAAACAGATCGAACTGTTTTCTTTTCATTCTGGTTGTGAATTACGTGGTCCTAGTGGAAGCACTGTTTTGGCTGGGCAACAACAAAAAAGCTGTCATTGGTGCACCACTTTTTAAGGCAGTGATCATAGAGTGCGGGAAAAGCGTTTTCCTTAAGTAGCATCTTATGTTAGGCGGCGATGGTGGCCATCAACCACCGAGCCAACAAGGGGACGCTTCAAGGAAGTAAATTTGAAGTCGCAAGCCATGCATCACCGATATAACCCGAGGTTAGGCAACTACACAGAGTTAACCCTTGCCGCCAGAAACTTTGGAAGTAAACGGTAAAGATAGGATGGCAGGACAGATAAAAGTGAGAGATAAAGACGAAGATATAGAGAGAGACAGATAGAAAAAGGCGACTGTCGATTTCCCCTGGGCGGGTGAGCCCAGAGGTGCAGTCTACGTAAAGCCGGGACCAAATGGGTGTGTTGCCTCCGCCGAAGGTCCTTAACAGTCCAATCACCCTGCGTCGGCTCAAGCCCCAGGATCTCCTTTTTCCCGGACACGGCAATGCCTCGCACGGCTAGGCGTAGGAGAATGTCAAACGACACCCCCCCCCCACTGTTTGCCGATAGCTCGTATCCGTGGTGACGCTACGCACCTAACGCCTGCTTGCGCAGACGCCCCTGGGCGGTTAATAATAAACGTTTTCATTGTGTCCGTAACAATTTCCTAAAACTTTTTGATCTGGTTCCCACCGAGTTGTTCTTAAAATTAGTCATTATTTAGTTGCCTTGTATACTTTGTTGTGTTCATTATCACTATTGCGCCTCCTATATCAGCATGTTTATTTATATTATCTAGGCGATGCTGCAAACTTTTAGCTGCATATTGCTTTCTCTTGCTTGGGTTTCTTTTGAATGATATATAGTTCTGATAAGTCTGTAGTATGTCTCGTTAAAATGCAGAAATGTACATAACGATAAACTCATCTCGCAGCGTTGGCGGCGTCCAGTGTTGAGGGGAAGACATATTGCTTTTGGAAGACGAGCACTCACGCAAACGTTCTCTTAATCTCAACGAAGAATCGAACTTACAGGTGGGTAGGGGTCAAAAATTCTTAGACCATGGTGACAGAAATACAAAGAATGATGCCTGGGAAATGTTCAACCCCACTGTAGCTCTACGAATCTGAAACATTGGTTTGAGCCGATTTCAAATTTTCGCGTGGCCTCACCGTCCTTTTTTCACAAAGGGAGAAGAAGACGTAGCCAGTCATAGTGATTGGTTTAAAGGACGATTCGTTTGCGCAAAAAACGAGTGCGGAAGTAATTTTTTGAAAAGGAGGCTCTGAGCAGCTTGCAGCACTGTAATAATTGGAAAATGGGATCAGCGAGGTCTACCCCACAAACCGAGTTTTTTTTTGGTGGGTCTAAAAGAAGTTGGAGCCTGTTTAATGGCCCTATAGAATATCTCCTAATTATTTTCATTATTATTTTTATCCCTATTCGGTCATTTTACGAAGCTGTGAGCAGAGTTTTTGGTGCCGTATACTAAACAACTACTGCTAATAGAAAGGCAGAACGCTCGCGTACTTTTACTATCTGGCCGTGACTCAATACATGGTCATAATGACATGCTTGTTTGTTAAATCGCTTGAGTGGCAGAGTTCATTGAAGTGTTTGTAAATGCGCAGGCACCAGCAAACACAAAGCAGACAAATAAAGGTAAAAAAACAGTAGATAATTATTTGACTTCACTTCACAAAAGCCATATCGCACTCGTGAGACCGAAAAAAACAGCTCACGGAACTCAGTTATGTATAAGATGCAAGAAGAGAACAATTGAGAAAGCACCAGTAATATAGACCGTAAAATGATTTCAAGAGCTCCTTAAGAAGAAACAAAAGCAAGAAAGCGGCATGTTACGCCAAGATATGACCTGATAGGCTAGTGCTAGCTCTGTTAGGTACAGCATTAGCTCAAGTGGTGCTAAGTGGCATGCTAGAGAGTGGCACCAAAATGTGTGATGTCATCGCGGAATTCATCCTAGTATGTGGCGCTTGCGAGTGGGCAAGGGGAAGTGTCCTGGCTCTGACAGAACTGAAAAGGAAGAAATATTGTAATATCACTGATAAAGCGACATTTAATGGGCCCCGAAGGCACGTTGTAGGGACCACACACAAGAAACAGATATCAAGCAAGCTGAGTTCCCCCCTTTGATAAAGAAGACGAACACTCATGAAGATGAACAAGTATGAAGAAGGTTAATGTGCACAATGGTTGCCCCCAGTAACAACCTTTCGCACCGCACCCCCTGCGAAAGCGTTCATTCTGACCGCAGTCTAAACCGAAGATGAACACCTTGTCATAGGCTTCATGCACTATACGTGGACCATATCTGCTGCCGGGCAGCGGCCCACCGTTGGAAGAAGAATGGGCGCCACGCGATAATTCACCGGAGACTTTGTTCCAAGCAGTGTGAAGTGCCACAGCTTCCTCCGGTACCATGACAATTAAACAAACCACCGTTTGAAGTTACAGAAAAAATGGGCAGATTCACGTATAGTGGGAATCGGTGATATCCGAAGCACGAATGAAAATTGTTAATTTGTCACTCTAAAATCAGCACAAGCTTACGAGGTGCAGCTAAATGATGCCGTACAGACTTTCCTGTCACGATTATCGTGTTTGGATGTGTCTTTTACTTTCACAATCTATCCACGTCACGATATACCAAATTTAGTACATGTGGAGCCAGTGAAACGAGCCACGAGCACATTATGAGTGTGGTAGGTTGTCATGTTATTACATGACACGCGTGTCAGGATTATCATGTTTGCGCTATTCATATATTTTGTGATCCATTGAAGTCACGTAACACCAAATTTGGTGTATGTGAAGCTAGCAAAACGGCCATTAGCGCATCACGAAGGGCTCAATATACTCCCATGTAGCGTTGACGCGCGCTCACGCTGGGCACAGCGACGCTACGTTAGCAAAAGGCGAGCACTCTTTGGTCTGACGCCACAAGCGACTAGCGTCCGTCAGCGCAAAATGCGACATGCGCCATTTCGCGCCGATGCGTAACCCAGACAACACTGCGTCCCCCTCTTTTCGTGACGGTGGGACGTCAGACATGCTGAAACGCGCAGGCGTCAAAGAAGCGCAGCACGGCGTGCGCCTGCAAGCATCTGGCAGGATCGACGCTTGGCGCGGCAACGCCGGCGTGACGCGACGAAAAGAACGCCGACGAGCACGCTCCCCGCGTCACTTCGAAATGCATTGGTGCCTTGACTGTGCATTGTAGTCATGTTATAACTTGATATGCATCTCATTATTATCATGTTTGCACCAGTCACATACCTTCGTCATCCACTGGCGTCACGTAATACCGAATTTGGCATATTCGAATCTAGCAAAACAGCCGCGAGCGCATCATCACTGTGGAATGTAGTCATGCTACATGGCACGGATGTCGTGATTGTCATGTTTGAATGTGTCATTTATAAATGTCGTCCGCTCCGGTCGCGTTATACCGAGTTTAATTATTGTGAAGCTAGCGAAACGGCCGCGTGCGCATCAAGAGCGTGGCATGTAGTCTTGTTGTTACATGGCATGCAGGTCATGATTTTCATGTTAGAGTCGGTCGCTTGTGTTCGCCATGCAATCATGCCATACCATACCAGTTTTGCAACATGCCTTGTGAACGAATTCACCACAACGGCTGCCGGACTATGAAATGTAAATCATTACATTTATGACATAGAGTTTATGACTTTCATGTTGATTGATTGATTTGTGGGGTTTAACGTCCCAAAACCACTTCTGATTATGAGAGACGCCGTAGTGGAGGGCTTCGGAAATTTTGACCACCTGGGGTTCTTTAACGTGCACCCAAATCTGAGTACACGGGCCTACAACATTTCCGCCTCCATCGGAAATGCAGCCGCCGCAGCCGGGAATCGAACCCGCAACCTGCGGGTCAGCAGCCGAGTACCTTAGCCACTAGACCACCGCGGCGGGGCGACTTTCATGTTATGACAACTCAAATATGTTTCTCATGCAGTCATGTTATGCCATTCCAAGTCTGGTATAGATACCATTATCGACACGGCCAGATGAGATAAAAGTCTTAAACGGATAGATAGATAGATAGATAGATAGATAGATACGCTCAATGTCACCGAAGTTGGCTAAGACAAGCTTCAGATTTAAAAAGAATCTTTTAAGGCATATGATGCGAGACCGTTCGTCTTGTCGATCAGGGTCTATGGTCAGAAAACGCCATTCCCGATGTCATAGCAGTTCAAGGAACTCTGAAGCGCAGTGCACAGGTGGCACCTCGTATTCTGATGCCTAGGTCAAAAGCGACCGGGTCGATTTCTGAGGAGAAAACAACACCAGAGCACATAACTACTAAAGTATGGCCGGGATAAAAAAATCCATAGCCAAAAACGACAGCCATATATTTAAAGCCACCGCATAACCGCCTTGACATTTTGCGAGTTCAATACAGCTCTGCTTCCGCATGAAATGCCCGAGAGACTTTGATATTTTTACACGAAGACAGTAGACACACGAGCGCGGAGTCGATGTATTCACTGCCAATATAGCTGTCCAAGCGGCGATAAGAGACATCGTCTTCTTCTAGTCAAAATGAGCTTCGTCTTGTTCTTCGCCACAACAAGACTCTCCCTGCAACAAGTAACGTCGAAATTTAGCAGCAGTTCAAATGAGCGCGAAGCATTTTCACGCAGTTATCATGCAATTGCGCTTGGACGTGCAGAGAAGGCGGCTCGCGTAGGTGCCGACATGGTTGTGGCCCTGCTAATGTTGAGTGGAAACAACGCCGACGCCACGACCACTCGCGTCAGTGCGTACTTCGGTGGGTGCAGAAGGGTCAAAGTGCGAGAGAACAGGTGAACTTGTAAGATGCTTAATAAGGGTACCAAATGCGTGCTTTTGTTGTGGTCCCCGGAAGAAAGAGGAATCCTTTCTCAGAAGATAGGCGAAAGGACAAGCTACATCGGCAAACTTCTTTACAAAGCAGCATAAATAGGACCATTAACCCATGAAACTTCAAAAATCTTTCGTCGACGTAGGTATAGAAAATCTCGCGCAGCGTGAACTTTCTCCGGATCATCTTGAATTTCTGCGGTGTTTATGAGATATCCGAGCGCGGTAATTTCGCTGCGACAGAAGTGGATTTTTGATGAATTCGATTGAAAACTACCTGAGCGAAATACAGAGGTGGCAGTTTTGAGGCGTTCCAAGTGGCCTTCAAACGTCAGTGACAACACGATCAGGTATTCGAGGTAGGAGAAGCACTTCAACTACTTGAAGCGATGCACGGAGTCCATCACGCACTCGAATCGAGGTGGCGATTCGAAGGGCACGACTTAGAACTGGTACAAACTATCTGATGTGACGAAAGCGGTTATTTCACGGTCATCGCTTCAACGCTGATCTGCGAATAGCCCGAATGGAGAAGGAATAAAGAAAAATAGTTCAATCCACGAAAGAAGTGATGGCCGCCATTTATGCGGGTCATTGGATACACAACTTTTTTCTATCTTGTTGAGGTATTGGTGGTCGACAAAGAAGTGCTTCAAATTGTCTTTTTTAATACTGAAACTTCCGGAGATGCTCACGGACCAGTAGACGGTTCAATGATGTGCTCGTCCACCATCTTCTCTACCTATTTCTGGATGACTGCCTCTTTCTGGAGGAGACAAGGTATGGTCCCTACGAATTAGGCCTGCTTCACCAGTGTTCATGCGATGAGTGACAACAGATGTCTGTTCGAAAGGCTGGTCGTTCAGGTCAAATATATCCCATTGAAACGAGATCAGGTAACGAAGACATATTTTGAGATCCGCGGGAGATCACGGGCAGTCATCATACTGAATGCTGTCCACAGTTTACGATGGAGAAGTAATCGGCAGCAAAGGTGCGCTTATATCGGAGAGAGCTTCAGTCACCAAAGAACAGATTTTATATTCGTTCAAAGTTGCGAGATGTGCCATGGCGATGCCATGAAGAAACACGTGCGCAGAGAATCTAAAATAGGCGACTGGTACACACGCCAGATTTCCTTTTGTGTGGAGTATCATGCTTGGCAGGGCAATGTTTCGCACTAGAACCACGTAAGTGAGCGGTGACACGACATAGTCGCCATCTGGTACGGAAGAATAGGGCGTCAGGACAACAGCTCTAACGACTCAAGGGGGCAGGCGAGCGAACTTAGCAGCACACATACGAGGAGATGACTCAGTTGCGGCTTGGGCAGGGAAGAAAGATCCAGCCTGAAGAACAGTCAATTGGGGCTGCGCGCTTTGAATAAAGTGTATCCCCCAAATGAGGTCGTCCAGGCACTGCTTGAGTACAATACAGCAACGGTGTAGCAGTCACCGCCGCCAGAACGGGCTGTACACAATTCGACAACAGGTGCAGTGCCACCATCGGCTACTCGTACCATGCTCGTGGCTACAGGTGTGACAACGTTCCTGAGCCTTCGGCACATTTTCGATGGAGGCGTAAATGTTGCAGAATCATGTGCTCAGATTTGAATGCACGTTAAAGAACCCCATGTGGTCGAAATTTTCGGAGTCCTCCACTGCGGTGTCTCTCATAATCACAAGGTGGTTTTGGGACGTTTAACCGTACATATCTATCAATCAGCCTTCAGCAGAGAGTTATGTTCAAAAATGAAAGATGTTTCATGTGTCGACACTAGATCTTACATGAACAGCATGAAATTCAACGTGTAGTGGGTTCCCGCATGCAGGCAGGATCGGTGGAGCATTTGAAGGCCGGGTCATAGTGGCATAGTCACCTCTGGGGTTTGCGCCACGTTGTCTCCTGAAGTGACGCAGCCACTTCAGGATGTGGACTAACAGGGAGCATGATTGGTGAACGGGTCTGATGACCTTGCGAATACGGGGATTGGCTGAACCTTGGCGTGACACCGTCGACATCAATGCTTTGAGCCAGAGTATATGTCTAGAAGGTATGACTTTATTGGAGCAGGTGGTAGTGAGTAGGAGGCCACCACCGAGGAGGTAGCGCAAATTGGCAGTGATGGGTGACGTGTCGAATCAGAAACAATTGAAACAGATGGGGCGATTATCTGCGACGCACCACTCGATGTGGCACCCGCTGGAGGGTCCACATCTGACCTTTAGGAACTGGGCTAAGCTTTGCGCCATTCTAGCAGGTGCGAAGGCTGTCACTTGGATCCGCATACTCGTTATAGGCAGTAATCTCTCTGCATTGCCGTAACATATGCTCTAATGTGGCTCTAAAGTCAATACACTTGCACATTCTCATTTTGTATATATCAGGATATGATGTGTGAAAACGCATGATTCGGATGCGCCCAGGTTTTTAACTGGTGCCATCCGACAAACTATTATTTTGGTAATTCCGGCTATGGGGCGAGATATGTCCGTATGTTTTTATTGTGTTTTGTAATGGCATTGTATCTGGTCACGCTGTCTCCCCACTCCCCTCGTCTACCGCGCCGTCATCACCAGAGTATGCTGGCGCGGCACTTCAGAGGGCAGCTCAGTCGTGAGCCCTCGAGCGCCGTCATGTACACCCTATTGTTGCTCCTCCGGCGTGGGCATGAGCGGGCGTCCATATAATGCATGTATTTCTGCTGCTCGCTTGACACCCTCCGAGTCGAATGCGTCATGCTTCCGGAAAGATACAGCCATTGGCAAAGTTTCTCACTGCTATTTGAGAGTCGTCGACCATCAAGGTTGCGTTTAAGCTACTGCGAGCGCTGTGGCTAGCTCTTACGCTGTCATGGTACGTGTGGTACGTGTGGTGCGTATCGTCGCCCTCGTCGTACAGCGTTTGTTGCCGTGGATTATACGTACTATAATGCCATAATCTCCTACTGCCTGGTCTCCAGCCTGCTTCTTCCCTACCTTTGCATTAAAGTCGCCCATTACTATAGTATACTGTGTTTTCACCTTACTCATTGCCGATTCCACGTCTTCATAGAAGCTTTCAACTGAAGCGTCATCATGGCTGGATGTAGGCGCGTAAGCCTGTACTACCTTCATTTTGTATCTTTTATTCAGTTTAATTACAATGCCTACCACCCTTTCATTAATGCTATAGTATTCCTCTATGTTGCCAGCTATGTTTCTGTGAATTAGGAACCCTACTCCCAGTTCTCTTCTGTCTGCCAAGCCCCGATAGCAAATGACGTGCCCATTCTGCAGCACAGTATAGGCCTCATCTGTTCTCCTAACCTCACTCAGCCCTATTATATCCCATTTAATGCCTTCTAGCTCCTCGAATAATACAGCTAGACTTCCCTCACTAGATAACGTCCTAACGTTAAACGTTGCTAAGTTCAAGTTCCAATGGTGGCCTGTCCGTATCCAGAGATTCCTAGCACCCTCTGCTGCTTTGCAGATCTGACCGCCGCCGTGGTCAGTTGCTCCGCAGCTGGTGGGGACTGAGGGCCGTGAGTTAATTGACGAATGCCTACGGGAGGGGGTGGCCAGATACTGCACCAGGGTGGTCAATCCTTCTCTGGTGAGATCATCGGTGCGTACCGGCTTTAAGCCGGTACGATCAGACAGTAGTGGGAATGCTCCATGCATGTCTTCCTTATTGTTGTTCAGCAGCGTTGGCGGCCACCCACCACGGAGCCCAACGAGGGGACGCTACAAGTTTACAAATGCAGAAACCTGCAGACGCCAGCCGTACAACGCCACTATAACCCAATGCGCCTAGACCAAGGTAGGCTATTTGCACAGGGTTAACCCTAGCCGCCAGGAAGTTTGGAAGTAAACGCAAGAGAGTAGAAGACAGGACAGATAAATAGTTAGAGATAAAGACGAAGATGTAGGGAGAGAGAGATAGGAAAAGGCGACTGCCAATTCCCTGGGTAGGTCAGCTCAGGGGTGCCGTCTACGTGAAGCCGGGGCCAAATGGGTGTCTTGCCTTTGCCGGGGGGCCTTAACGGTCCAATCACCCAGCGTCAGCTCAACCCCCAGGATCCCCTTTTCCTCGGACACGGCAAAGCCACTCACGGCTAGGCGTGGGAGGGAGTCGAAACTCCCCCGTTAGCTCAGGTTCGTGGTGTCGCTACACACCAAACGACTACTTGCGCAGGCACCCCTGCGGTACCCTGTCTGCGTTTGTATCGCGCAGTGTCTGCGTAAACTGCGTCCTTGTCATTACCGAACCTTTTAGGGGCGAAGCTCCTTAAGGCATGGGCTGTGCGTCCCCTGTATGTAGCCACCTCTCGTTTAGTTCTTGCAGTGTTCACTAGATGGTGGTACATGTAGCTGTTGATGAAAAGATGCAAGATGTTATAAACTAGACGGCGGTACTTGTAGTTAATGATGAAAGAGGCGAGATGTTATAAAATAGGAATGATGTCACATATGGCGTGTGCCATTGGTGGAAGGTAATCGTTCAATTTAGTCGGCGACGTACGCTAGGGGAAGCGTTGTAATAAAATCGAGTGGGCAAAATGTACGGAGGATTCATTGTTTACCATGCCCCGCCGTGGTGGTCTAGTGGCTAAGGTACTCGGCTGCTGACCCGCAGGTCGCGGGTTCAAATCCCGGCTGCGGCGGCTGCATTTCCGATGGAGGCGGAAATGTAGTAGGCCCGTGTGCTCAGATTTGGGCGCGCGTTAAAGAACCCCAGGTGTTCGAAATTTCCGGAGCCCTCCACTACGGCGTCTCTCATAATCATATGGTGGTTTTGGGACGTTAAACCCCACATATCATCATTGTTTACCAGGTTTACCTTCGGAGCTTCACCCACTCATCATCATTCACTTCGTGGATATGGTGGCACTTTTTTAGTGTTTATTTTGCTCTGCGTATCTCGTATGGCCAAGTTGCGTTCAGTGGGCATGTTTTTTGGCAAGAAAGGTATTATCACTGTTTCTCTGATCTGTCTTTGGATGTCCATCTTGTCGCCGTGTTGTGTGTGATAGGATGCCTAGTAGCTCTCCCATGTGTCTTCCTGCTCGTGTCTTAAATAGACGTTCTTATAGTGCCATACTTTGCGCCTCAGTGAGCTCACCTACCAAATTGTGCAGTCGTAGTTGTAGCAGTTCATCCGGTTGTTGTATTAATCGGTAGCCCTGCGGCTATTTTGAACATTTCTCGAATGAGACAGTCTAACTTGTTCTTCTCTGCCACTTGCCATTTCATGTACGGCGCTGCGTATATTATTCTGCCTATCACGGATGCCTGTATCAACCTTAGCGTGTTTTTCTTTATCATGGCACTGTGTTTTTTCTACCTTTTTTATGAGCCTCATTATTTGAGCTCCAGTTGCAACCAGCCGTCTGAGTATTTTTCTGTTGCTGCTCTTGGCTTCGATAAGCAACTCTGATGCTATCGATCATGTGGATGGTTTCTCCGTTGGCTGTAAATAATTGTATTTCTTCTCATTGAGTGAGATAGTGGAGGCAGTTGCCTGTTTTGCGATCTCTACACGTTGGTCTAGAATGCAAAAGCTCAGGTTTTGCTGCAGAACAGGCTAGCCCAGTGCCTTCTGCATATCGCTCGACCATTTCGACTGCTATTAGAAGAGATTCCTCTATTAGCCCATCCCTCCCGAGGATAAAATAATTTCAAATTTCATTAACGAAAATGATTGAAACAGATATCTAGGGAATATATATTTTAAATATTCTACAGTCACGTATGATAAATGTGATTACATAACTGCACTAAATTTAATAATTTATTTTAAAGGACTAGACTTTCTTTATGTACAACCTTACAAGAAAATCTCGTGTCTCTAAAGAATCTACATACTGCTATGCAGACGTTCCTGTTGCTGTGGCCTAGAAAAGAAGCCCAAAGGAAAAGTATGTTTTCAGGATGTATATTGCTAAATTTTCTGAATATTCCTTCTGATTTTTTTGTATAGCACTGGTAAGACGTTGGCATGTAAGTAAAAAATTATCAATGTTTGAGGCTTTTGACATTAAAAGAAGAACTGAGATGGCACCTTAAAAGACCCGTACAAATAGGAATTATGAGGCGGAACCGCGCAACTAAATTCTAACTTGCGAGTGGGGCATCACTTATTATCCCAAGAAAAAGTACTACGACAGTATTCTTGAACTGGTAACGTATTTTTGTGCAATGCTGAAGTAAAGAACATTTACTAAATTGGGATGAAGTAAGAAAAACGGTCTCAAGTACGATGGATATTGCAGCACCATTTAGGGACCACCGTGTCAGAGCGTCCGCCATTTCAATTATGAATATGCCTGGGTGTCGTGGCACCCATACCAACCACACTGTATTCAAGTGTTTAGAGATTAAAGGGGCGAAGGCATTCTAAATGGAATACTCGAAATAAGAAAGTGAAATTATGAATCAACATACGGAGAGTAAATCAGTAACTATAATGACGCAAGGCAAACGCAGTATTAAAACTACGCGCTCTATTTCGTGCGCCCCCCAAGAGACCAGCGGCTTGATGAAGAAACAAGAAAAGGCCGTGACGGCGCTCATTCTCATCAAAACCCCGTCCCTCAGGACGGGGTTTTGATGAGAAAGAAGTGGTGCACCGCTCGATGGTCTCTCGGAGATTGATCCCCTTTTTGCTGATCGCCTGTTGAAAGCGCCGCTACATTGTCCTTTACTTTTCGGGCACAAGTTAGCCCCAATAAACAGTTATTCGTACACCATTTGGATTGTACGTAACAGTTCTGGTGGAGGAGCCGGGTAATGATCCCAAACCCAGTTGGACTTCGAGGAAGCAGCCCGGAACCACGAGCAGTCGAACCAACTGAGCTCACGCTAGTTCATCAGCGCTCCAGCCGTCATCTACGTGGTTAGCCGCCGGAATTTTTCCTGCCACCTGAGCCCAGAGTGTCTCCAGCTGTCTCCGGTGAGAGTACCGATATGTCGTCTCCAACCGCTGCCGCATACATCGTTTCGTCTCCAGTCGCTGCCACGCACGTCGTTGTCGATGAGCCACAGACGCCGGACCCTTTTCATGGCGATCCTCATGAAGACGCCAAGGATTGGCTGGAGGTTTTTGAGCGCGTTGCCAACTGCAACGGATGGACCAAAGAACGAAAGCTCCGCCGAGTTTATTCCGCATTACAGGACAGCGCACGAACGTGGTTCGAAAACCATGAAGGTACCATTCGATCGTGGGCCGATTTCCGGCGGGAGCTACTGGCCACATACCCGAGTGCAGACCGCAAGAAAAGAGCTGAAGCTGCCTTGCAAGCAAGAAACCAGCGCAACAAAGAAAGCGTCACAATGTATGTGGAAGACATGTGCCGGTTATTCCGCCGGTCTGATCAAAATATCAGTGAGGACAAGAAACTTCGGCGCCTGATGCGTGGGGTGAAGCAGGAGAGTTTTGCTGGTTTGCTCCGATGCCGACCACGGAACGTCGCTGAATTTCGCACCGAGGCGACAGCGGTCGAAAAGACTCTGCAACAGCGAGCGAGGCACTACAATCGAGATGTTGACGTCGCATCCGTAGACGCGGTGTCAGCAGTCTTCGGGAATTGCATCGACGTATTACGAGAGCTCATTCGATCGGTGTTTTGAGAACTCCAGAAGCTAAACGGTAACCCCTCAACGGTCTCGTCATTAGCGTAAGTTGTTCGAGAGGAGGTGAGACAGGCAGTCCGTGAACAGCAGCCACAGGCCCAGCCTGTTCAAGCGTCGGTTCAGATGCAGCCCGCAGTCTCGTTCACCGAGGTGCTAAGAGGCACACCTGTAGCCCATTTCGTCGCCCGTGGACCTCCTTTCGCCGCCGCTGGAACTTGTTTCGCTGCAGCAAACACGCATCTGCTGAAACCTCGATTTACGCCGTGCCCAGCCGAGACTAGGATCCGAAAAGCTGATATATGGCGCACTCCTGATCGAATTCCGCTTTGTTATCACTGCGGCAAAGCTGGCCATCTTTACCGAATGTGTGAATATCGCCGAGTTGCACTTCGGGGTTTTCCCGTAAACGCTGCCTGTCCACGGAATGGGGAATGACCTTTTGAAATTGAGGAGTATTTGTCAACGCGTCAAGGTGCTCACTCCTCGCAGCAGCATCAGTCTCGGTCGACAGCGCCACTGAGGTATCGGTCACCAAGTACGCGCCCATCTTCAAACTCTCCAAGGCGACCACCCCAAAGCCCGCTTCGGGAAAACTGGAATCGTCGACGTGGGGAGGTAAGGCCGCTGCCGACGCAAGAAAACAACCTCCAGTGCCAATTTCAAAATATGATGATGGACACGAGACTACGTGCGGAAACGGTAACGTCGCTTCTGATTTGTCGGTAAGTATAGATGGCTACGAAACAAATGCTTTGGTAGACACAGGAGCAGACTATTCCGTCATGAGCAGGGAACAGGGGACCAGAATGCTGAAAAAAGTGCTGACCCCGTGGATAGGACCACAAGTGTGAACCTTATCGATCCGGCATGCAAGAGTACCTCTAGAGTCCGGATACACGGTTTCACCTACGTCGCCAGCTTCATTGTCCTGTCGGAGTGTTCAAGAGATGCAATTATCGGAATGGACTTTTTGCAGGCCACTGGTGCGGTGATAAACTTTCAGGAAACATGCGTCTCGTTCTCGACGAAGCACGCCATCGCGACATTCGAGAGTGAAAAACGATTCCATGCGCTCCAGATTGCTGGTGAAGATGTAACAGTACCTGCAAGATACATCATCGTTGTCGCCGTAAAAAGCAATGTGTACAACGACTATGAAGGAATGGCAGAAAGCAATACTGGGCTGTCACTCGATAAAGGGATCTGTGCAGCAAGAGGTATTGTACGACTGCGTGATGGGTGTACGAGTGCCTTCCTGACAAATCTTCGAAATGAGGTGCAGCATCTTGCGAAGGGAACTGTTGCTGGTCACTTGCACGATTACGTTTCGATTACGAATTTGAATTCTTCCGAGACTGCACCACTACACCCTGACGGTATTGTTTCCATACTCGTATCTATCCACATCGAAGCAGCGCTATCACCGAACCAGAAACAAAAAATCGAGAGCCCTATACGGGAGTACGCCTCATGTTTTTCACGTCATCAAAAGTGCAAAGAACATCTATCACCAAACACCGCATCATAATCGATCACTCTGTTAGACCTATTTGCCTGCACCCGTACCGAGTGCCACCAAAGGAGAGAGAAGTCATCAGAAGCCAAGTTGAAGAAATGCTCAGGGATGACGTAATTCAACCGTTGGCCAGCCCATGGGCCTCACCTGTAGTACTCGTAAAGAAAAAGGACCAGACCTTGCGCTTCTGCGTTGACTACCAAAAATTGAACGTCGTCACAAATAGGGATGTCTATCCCCTTCCCAGGATCGATGACACCCTTGACAGACTACGAGACGCGAAATTCTTCTCCCCTCTAGACCTCGAAAGCGGATACTGGCAGATGGAGGTGGACGAACGAGATCGCTAGAAAACTGCTTTCGTGACCCCAGATGAGTTAAACGAGTTCAAGTTACTCCCATTTGGCCTGTGTTCCGCACCCACATTTCAGCGGATAATGGATACTGTGCTGTCCGGGTTAAAATGGCAGTCCTGCCTTGTTTATCTCGATGACGTCGTGATCTTTTCGGCCACCTTCGATCAGCACGTGGAACGACTACGAACTGTGCTCGAAGCAATAAGTTCAGCAGGGCTGACGATAAAACCCCAAAAGTGCCATTTTGGTTTTCATGAACTGCTTTTTCCAGGTCATGTGGTTAGCTCCGAAGGCATTCGACCTGACCCCGAAAAGACAGCAGCTGTAGAAAAGTTTTCTAGACCGACGGATAAAAGGGCTTTGACACGATTCTTAGGACTTTGTGCCTGTTACAGAAGATTCATCAAACATTTTTCGAAGATTGCGGAGCCACTAACCCGACTGATGAAAGAAGACACGCCTTTCGCCTAGACAAGCGAGCAAAAAGACGCGTTCAATGAGCTACGACAGCGACTCCTAAACCACCCCGTCCTGGCACATTTCCACGAAGAAGCCGAAACAGAGATTCACACGGACGCAAGCAATTTGGGACTAGGCGCCGTCCTTGTGCAGCTGCAAAACGTAGAGGAAAGAGTGGTCGCATTTGCTAGACGCATTCTTTCGAGAGCTGAAATAAATTATTCGGTGACGAAAAAGAATGTCTAGCGGTATATAGGCCATACAGAAATTCCGACCGTACTTATATGGTAGACCATTTCGAGCAGTGAGCGACCATCACTCGCTGTGCTGGCTCGCAGGCCTGAAGAACCCTTCTGGGCGACTTTCTAGATGAAGGCTCAGGTTGCAAGAATACGACATAACAGTCGTATATAAGTCGCGTCGCAAGCACAGCGATGCTGAATGCTTGTCGCGCGCACCAATAGAATCTGCACCTGTGGAAGATGGAGACAACTTTCCGTTTCTTGGGGCCGTCAGCACCGCAGACATGGCTGAATATCAACAATCTGACGGGGAGTTGCTTAAACTGATCAAGCATACGGAAGGACAACCTGTGCGTGTTCCTCGAGTTTTCGTCCGGGGATTGTCCTCGTACCTGATGAGAAACAACGTTTTATACAAGAGAAGCTTCGAGCACAGCAGGGAGAAATTTCTACTTGTCGTTCCTTCGGCCTTGCGACCCGAAATCCTGGAAGCCTGCTACGATGACCCAGCAGCAGGACACCTCGGAGTGAGTAGAACATTGGCTCGAATCCACACCAAGTACTACTGGCCAAAGTTACCGGTATTGGCTCTCATCCACACCAAGTACTACTGGCCAAAGTTACCGGTATGCCGAGACAGCCTCTCTCACCAGGGGCACGGCTATAGAAGTCGCTGAATTTTTCGTCACTACCAGTGTACTACGGCATGGTGCCCCAAAGGTGGTTAACACGGATCGAGGAACTTCATTCACAGTCAATCTGACGCAGTCCACTATGAAACTTACCCACACATGTCATAGGAAAACAACGGCTTACCACCCCCAAACGAATGGGCTAACTGAGCGACTCAACAGAACTCTAACCGATATGTTGTCCATTTAAGTTGACTTGGAGCACCATACGTGGGACAAGATACTGCCGTACGCCACTTTCTATTATAATACTGCTGTGCAGGAGACTACTAAAGTGACGCCATTCCAGCTAGTCTATGGTAGAATAGTTACCACACCATTAGATGCAATGCTGCCTGTAGGCGACAATATAGAGCACAAGCCTGACATCAGCGAATTCATTCAGCAAGCCGAAGAAGCACGGCAGTTGGCGCGACATCACATAAAACAACAACAACGCGTGGATGCAAACCGTTACAACATTCGTCGGAGAGGAGCCGACTACGCACCAGGCGACCGAGATTGGATTTGGACTCCCTTGCGGACGCCTGGTCTTTCCGAAAAGCTCATACGCCGCTATTTCGGCCCTTACCGAGTCCTTCGTCGCATCAGCTCCTTGAACTACGAGGTGTCACCGGAAGGACAAGAGAGCTCATCAAGATGCCGAAGGAGCACAGAAATCGTGCATGTAGTCGGAATGAAGGCATACTATGACAGGCAATGAACATCAAACGATACACACCCGATCATGAAGAATACCTATTTCTCCAATGGAAACCACGCATTCAGACCATCTCAGCAACACTGCTTTTACGCATCGGGATGATGCGTTTTTGGAGGAGGGATAATGACGCAAGGCAAACGCAGTATTCAAACTACGCGTGCTAGTTCGTGCGCCCCCCAAGAGACCAGCGGCTTGATGATGAAACAAGAAAAGGCCGTGACGGCGCACGCCTCCTCAGGATGGGATTTTGATGAAAAAGAAGTGGTGCACCGCTCGAGGGTCTCTCAAAGATTTTACGGACGCAACGCAAAATCTTCAGAAGGCTGGAGTAGGTATTTTTTCTCATCAGCTTAATTGGTCTTTTGCGCTCCGATTGCCTGACTTCACACCAATTTATCTCGCAGAATTCCTGGCTATTACATTGGCTCTTCGAAAACTAAATTATCAGCAATCAAAAGCTATTATTATTTCGGATGCTTTGTCTGTATGTACACATCTAACGTCCGCAAAGAAGTCTTCTCTTCTCAGGATATTTTGGTCTCTCGTACCGCATAGCCTATCAGAAGTTCGGTTTATTTGGGTCCCCGGGCATGCTGGAATTGAACTAAATGAAATTGCTGATTCGCTCGCTTCGGCATCTTTAAATTTCCCGGTGGTGCTAGTAGCTGCACAGTTTCCTTTTATTACTGCCGAACGATTCAAACGCCTGTTAATCTTAAAAATGAATGAGACGTCGCTTCTACAATCTGAAGAATTTCGGCACTTGCAATTCACATGGAACACCGCAAAATGCCTTTCCCGTCAATGTGAGGTGATCCTCACAAGCTTTCGCTGTAGAGTTCCTCTGTTAAATTTTTATCTCAACAAATCAGGATTTTCATTAACTATCCTATGTGTAGTTTGCAATGAACCGGAAACAATAGATCACTTTCTTCTCACATGCCGCCGCTTCGCCTCACTGCGCCGAATAATTCTTGAAAGACCGATTGGTATGCTCGGATTGCCAGTCAATACATCCACCCTATTATCATTTGGAGCCAGTCAGTTGGGTGTGGGCCACAGTGCTATTCTGTCAGCGCTACATAAATTCATTCAGGCAACCGGAAGGGTACGCTGCTAGTGGTACTGCCAGATATATCCAATTCTTTCTTCCCCTTCCTCATTCTTGTTAATTTGTTTTTTATATTCTGGTTTATCGTATTCTTCTGCAATTTTTTTACACTTTTTCAAAGGACATTATTATTGTTTCTATCTAATTTCTCTTTATTTTTTTAGCAAGCGTTATAAAAAATGATCTATCAAGAGGTACAGTGTGGCCAATCCCCCATGTGGGTATGAGCCAAAATCTCCTAGGAGACAAGACAAGACAAGACAAGATTGATCCACTTTTTGCTGATCGCCCGTTGGAAACGCCGCTACATTTTCCTTTACTTTTCGGGCACAAGTTAGCCCCAATAAACAGTTATTCGTACACCATTTGGATTGTACGTAACAATATCAATTGGTGAATCACATACAGAAAGTTTTCTAAGGGCTGAAATATTGCTAAAACTCTGCTTCAAATATGGCAATATAGTCGGGAGATGTACTGAAAATGTTCAAGACAAAGTTCCTCTAAATATGCCCACACCCACTTTCTCTTCAATTACGGAAGCATCAGTGAAAATTATAGTAACATTTCCAGATTGAAGTAGATAGTCTTCTAATATTGCTATTGTATTTTTGTACGGTGGCAGTTCGGCAAGCCTACACCAAGTCTCGGTGAAATTGATCTCGGTTCCGATACGAATGCCAACTGACATGGCGAAATTGAGGAAGCGTAAATTTTTAAATATAATTTGACAGTGAGCATGCGGAATGTACAAGCAATGATGGAAGTTTGGTGTTCTTGATGTAGGAAAACGTCGGCAATAAATTTCAGAACCGCTATATATCTCCGAAGAGCCTCTCGTGCTAAGAAAACGCAGAGATTTATCTTGTACACTGGGCCCCATGGGTATAAAATGCACACAAATTCTAGAACCTGGTTGACATGCATACAATAAACCATGATTAGACTGTCTCTGCGTGGACCGATGGGGTATCGTTCTTTCAAGTTTGTGAGTTGATCAATTAGCTACACAAGCCCTAAATATAATATATTCATCTTGGTTTCGCCAAGTGAGTTTTTTGTCATAAAGCCCCCAAAATATTTGACACAGTGATTTTGTGGAGCCACCTAATAGCGATACTGAAGGGAAATCATAACTCATGAATTTAAAAGAAAAACAATCACTGAGCGTTTGCTTACGTTTAGGGTCATTCAAATATGTAGGAACCATATTTCTAGTGATCCAGAATATAAGTATAAAGTTGCATCAAAAGTATGGTTATCACCAGCAGCAGCAAAAAACTCAATGTCATCAGCATATATGTATACTTGTATGTTATTGTAAAGTGAGAAGGAGGAGGAGGACAACAACAACAAGAGAGAAGGCAGGGAGGTTAACCAGAGACCTAATAAAGTACTAACGAGAACGGAAGAGAGGATGGAATCTTGAGGGGCCCCTCTGCTGCTCAAGTCGAGATTAGATACGACGTCTTCTTCTAGCCCAAGCGAGTTTTCTCGTGCTCATAAAAGTGCCGCAACAATATTGCTGCGATGCTTCAATCTCTTCTGAACACAATACGCGTCATTTCGAATTGGCTAAGTGTTCCGGCAGCCTAAAGAGCCATGCAACTGCTGGAGTCTGTTGATAGAGTTCAGCGCTACAATAATTACAATGAATCGCTTATGGTCCTCTCCAAGGCCGAGTGTCACGAACCGATGGTGTGAGCAGTCTCACAGCTCGGAGCAGCTCCAACCTTTGTGCCTGACTATATCCCATCATATCTCAGGCTCCCTCTTTTTCTATGCAGGGGAGCTATTATCGCTGTATTCTATTCGTAGACATGCCCGATTCGGCCTCCCCTGATTCACTGGAACACGCCACCTGTTTTCTATCTTTCTTCTGTAGCATCATTTTCACGCCACTTAGATTTCACAACCCTTGAAACAATCGAGAAAGACGGATTGCGTATTGCCACAACGAGTGCTGCCACCAGAGGTCTGCTTTCAGACGCACATCTTTGAGGCCGTGCATGAACTTTGATCACATTAGCCCTTCAAGTTTAACGCTGCCACCCGCCTCACGCCCCTCAAAAGTCTCTACGCAATTCCTGCATCACTCGTCAAACATCTCAGCATGCTCATTCACACATACAGACTTGTCAGTTGTGTTTAAAATTTCTGTTACTCTACACTTCGTCCGCTTAGTTTCTATTTACGTTGAGATTGTGATGGCGAGTTAAGTGCGGCTACGTGGTCAAGCGCACCATGACGTCACGACTCAGCGTTTTTTACGTAAGTGAATGCGATCCGTCCGGCGAATTAAACATGTCAACAAATTAAACAACGCAAGATTAGCTCCCCAGTGTAGCAAGCTACAAGCTCATCTCACTATCTTTCCTGCGTTCATGTTATTTTCTCTCTTAGGAAAACTACGTCGCAAACAGACAGTTCTGTTGGCTCCACCCTTCTACCACTAGTGTTAACCGCGAACAACTTTCTTACGTTAATTAATCACACCTTCATTGGTGATGATATAGTGCGGAGAGTCCTTCATTGTAGTCTTAAATTGATTAATAGCTCATCGCGTTGTTGCATGCATTTTTTAGGGTGTATATGCTGAAATTCATAATTTCCTTGTGGCTCGAAAACGCCAGTAATAACGTTTTGGACACTAAGCCGAAATATTACACATTGAATTTCGAAAGCATAGAGCTTAAAACATTAGAAGTGTTAACTATACAATGGTCATTAGTTTATTATGCGGTAATATTAAAGCCTGACTTTAATTCCTCATGAAATGCACTAGCCAGCACCTTTGTATGGTGTCATCACGCTATTATGCATGGTATTGTAGGATCTGTTTTTTCTCTCACCTTGTATATTTCATGATATCCTCTGCAATCGCGTACTTCGAAAAACTTCGCCAAGACAGCAATGGGCCAAGGTGCGTTAGGATCGTACTTCGATTCCATCGTTTTTTAGCAGAACGTCACGCTTCAGCTTTCTTATCTGCGTTGTAAAAACCAAATATGTACAACCATTCACATAACGAATGATAAACACACTTACAAACATTCTATATTTATTCAGTCACCCCCATACAATTCATCGGACATATACCATTACAAAAAGTAAACATTCCACACAGTAACAACGTAGGTTTTTCACACCTATTTTTTCTAAAACGACGAGACATTGAAACAACCTACCTGCAACACTCACAAGCTTAGCTAACCCTTTATATCAAACGCGCTCTTCAGAGTTTCATCTCAAGCTAACCGCAGTGCTTGTTTTACACCTTTTGTTGTTCTATGGGGTTTTTCAATGCTTCTAGACATTTCATTTTAAGAACCTTTACTTTGGCGCGTTATGGTACTTTTACCATTATCATTATTATTTTCCGCGTTATTATAATGCCTCTCGCCAGTTTCATGAGTGTGTGTATATTCACCGAGCTCATAGTCTACCACTCTCGGAACAGTTTGCTTCAGTATTATTTACGCCTACTTTTGCCTCTATTTCATGACTTACAATTGTTAAGTACAACAGCGACATTTTCTATCTTTATTTTGACCCTATAATCAAATACTTATTTTGTATAACTGTTGCCTCTCTCCTTTTCAATTTGAGTTTGTACCCTGAGGGTGTTTGAAATAACTAGCTAAACATCTACCTTTGCGGACTGCCAAGAACTCACAATTCTCAACGATTGGTAGAAATAATTCCTCTTTTTCTCTGCACACGGTTCAGGGTAGCGACCATGCTTCAAGTTCCGGGGCGAGGTCAAGTTCCGGCAAAGTCTAGAAAAAACGTCGATAAACGTGGCAGAGGGCGCGACTGATTCAGTCTTTCACACGAACTGCCGACAGCGGCGGCATGCGAGCGCACGCGTTTTTCGGTCGGTGCGGGGAACTTCAGCGCTGTGCCGTGAGCTTAGCGCGCTGAGCCGAGAAAACTAAATTCCGAACCTTCACTACCGCGATGTCAGAAACGACCCATCAAAGCGGAAGCGAAGTCCGAAATATTTTGGTGTGCCATAACAATACTTACAGTACAAAGAAACACGATTCAGCTGTAATACAGTATCGGTTCTCGTACAAGTCGCACGAGAGAGAAAGTACACAAGCGTTGATTACCGCAGTTAAACAAATACTGTTTTAGTTCTGGCTTGCTCACCTTCTCTTTTGATTGTCTGAATCCTTCGTTTGAATTTATTTGTTTCGACTACCTCAATAATTGCGTGACACGGCGCGTCCACGCAACGACTGCACTATTATTACTCGCTGTCGCCTCGCAGTGTGAAAGTGCAGTTACGATTTCACATACGACAAGAAGTAGCTGTCGTTTTTTTTTATGTTCACAATTGCACGCATTATACCGCCGTTAGCGTTGCCATGTTGGATGTTTTCACTTCACCACCTTCGAGAAAACGTTTCACATTTTAGTGGGAAACTTATAGTTGTAGTTTTAGATTGTATAATTTAGGTAAAATCTACTTTAAAATGATGAAGCAGCGGAAATTAAAAAAAAACACATTTATGAAAATCGAAATGTGCCCCATTATACACGTTGCAGCGATAGTCATAGATGAAAAACTTTTGGTCTCACCTAAACGAGACTTGGCAGCTACGTAGTGAGGGCAACACCTCCTGCCTCCAACCTACATGAATATCAAATCTCTAAGCTTTGGAGTGTTATAATAAAGATGCTGAAAACCTGATATTTGGCAAGTTATTTCAGCACGCAGTTGGCCATATTACAAAAACGTTGCCGCTTGTTTGCCATCCGTCTGCTTCAATGCACTGTACCACTCAAGCAGAAGCAACGCAGAAGATTGTGAAAATAATGGTTAGAAGGCAAGCTACTATTGTTGATGTAACTGTAGGTTGAAAAAAGTGACATTTTGAAAAAAATGATGTGAGATTTGACAAGAATGTCTAAGTAACACAAAAGCATTCAATGTGCTTGAAATTCACTAAGCTTGTAGCTTAACACCTTATCTCGGGTGGCAAAGTATTTTTAAGAGAGATAAAGCATGAATGCATTTTCTAAAACTCGTTTCGTGTCTTCAGCAGACTCTCATTCCCGTGCTCCATTGTGGGCCTGTGCTTGATAGATTGAAATCCTAACTTACTTTTACGCTTCTTTTTTGTGCTATACTTCACCATGCTTCAGAAGTAGCTTAAATATTTGATTGAAACACTAGAACTAAATTTAACAACTCGAAATGGTGTGCAAACCAATACTGCCTGCCGAACAAAAGCGCATGCAACTTGGTTGATTCTGTTCTGCAGCCATGTGGTGAAATTATTGAAATAAATTTAAAAATGGCACATTCCACAGGTGTTAGAACATACTTAGGTAACTTAGCTTAACGTATATACGTGCAAAAAACGTTTGTGACGTAATTGCCACTGTTGTGCAGCAGTGAAACCTTCAGTTTCGGTTAGGTAGGCACCCAGTGGGGGCCGGAGAAATTACGGTAACTTTCTAGCAGCTCAAGATAGCAACACAATTTTTTGCTGAGTATTTTTCAATGGATAAGGAGCTTGAAAAATCTCGTATCAGAAAAGGCAGTTTTTGTTCTAAAATGCGCTTTCGAAGGTCGTAACCTACCTTTACTATACTGAGGGCGTCGTCAAAGCTTCGTCGTCTCCCATTGGAACGAACATTTGAACATTTTCAGCATACTGTGGTCTCGTTTAGGCGGTGTGTTATAATTTGGTCCTTATAAGGGGCAATTACTTGAGCCATTGAATTCACAGGCACTTACTTATACATGAATTATGTTTCTCACTGTATATTTTGCGTTTTTTTTTCACGCGCGCCGCATGTGTGCGTGGTAAGCTCCGTTCACGGCTTTGAGTGCGCATTCAGGTGCGCACTCATTGCCCAAATGCGTTGTGCACCTATGTAACATAGTGCTTGAAATTTGGCGCCTCTCACGCTCAGCCTTATTCACGCAGCAGGTTTTATACATCTATAAAGTAGGTAATCTCATAAACAGGAAGTGCGCGAACTGAATGAAAACATGGTTGATCTCTATACTATAACAATTGGCAAAAAAATAAAAACTTCTTGTAGCAGTACTTTTATGTTGATTTATAGAGGAGAGATACTACGCTGAGTCTCTGCTTCGTCAAGAACATCGCCAACGCCCGCTAGTGCAACCTCGAGGTAGGTCTTGGTAGCTACCATTTTCTATTGCAGTACACCTCCCCACAGTCAGCAGATAGACCAAGTCGTACACGTGGGTCGACTAAGACCCGCTCAGACCAGCCTCCTCCCAATACTACACTGGACCTCCAGACGTGGATGGCCTAGCTCAAAGCTTACGTCTACATGGCAACCAAAATCATCAATACGGACGTACCCACCGAGAAGATGCACAGTCGCTTCGCCCTCCTATTTGACGGCGGACAGTCTCCTTGACCCGCTGGAAGCGACATCCCCTTACTAAGTGAACAAGAACAATATGTACCACTGCTGCACCTTTTCCAAACACCTGTGGGACGAGGTATGTTACTCGATCAACGGTCACGTTTGTTATGGCAAACATGAAACCTACTATAACACCTCCTATATGAAACCAACGCCCACACGAATCAGTGTAATTGAATCTCGAAGATTCTCCATCAAGCTGATCGGACCGTACCACCAGAGACGTCGTCTAGAACCTTGTACAGAAATATGTCCCGCTACCCACGGGCCCTGTGACCCCTAACCCCGATTACACTGATAGTGACAACATCAGCTTAGACGCCAACATTTCAATCGAAGAGATGCTCCGAGCTCTCCACAATCTCAATGGCCAATCAGCTTCTGGCCCTGACAGCAATACCTACAAGCTCCTGCGCAACCTGAGCGATTCCTTCGTCACTTACCTCACCTACACTCTCAACAAAATATGGAAAAAGGGTGAGCTAGCGAAATAATGAAAACTTCCTCACACGATTCATATCCCCAAACCAGGCAAGGCGTTGAGTCTTGATCGCCTTCGCCGCATATCACTCACTTCGTGTGCGCGCGAGGCAACTGAGCACACCATCCTCAACAAGGTTGATCAATACCTCGAAGATAACGACTGCATTCCAAACCACAAGATTTGTTTCCGACCAGCTCTATCCACTCAAGACGACCTGATACTAAGGAATCATCAAATTCTCAAAAGAGCAAACACCGGAGACACTCGCCCAATACTCTGCCTCAATATAGAAAAGGCCTTCAATACCATAACGCACTCGTTCATCTTGAAAGAGATCGCAAACCTCGACTTGAGACATCCGTTCTACTACTTTTGCCGCCCTTTCCCCACTGGACGTAGAGCTGTCCTCGGCGTGAAAGACCTGGTGACGGAAGGAGTGGCGCTCATATAGCGGGGTACCCCTCAGGGATCCGTTATCTCAACGACGCTCTTGAACTTCGTGATTATTTGGTGTTCCGGCGTTTCTCGAGAATTGATGAGCTAAACCACACTATATATGTGGAAGATGTAACCATATTGTCACACGGTTTGATCGTGTGAGCACCATGAGTGAAACAAAATGAAGTTCTGCCTAAGCTGCTGCTTGGCTAGTGAACTCAGCGAGCCCAATAAATCCTACTGGAGTGGTTCCGCTACACGAAAGAACGCTACTCAGTATTGCTTCTAGGTGCCGACCCTGAGAACGCTGAAATAGCACGAGAGTTTACCGGTAGTTTTCTTGGCTACTTTGACCAGTGGCGATAGTTTGCTCAGACTTCAAAGATCTTTGAAGCATTGCGAGACAATATCATGTCGCAGCAGTTCTATGTCGTTGTGAGGAAAAGCTTGATATTTTTCTCAAAGAAATAGCGTGTCACGTACTAGACACACTGGCGACGCCAGCCGAGTAATACTCGGACGCTTAGCGTTTAGTAATCTTGCTAAAGTAAAGGAAGCAAAAGAAGAGAAGAGGAGGCTAATTGGCCGTTATAAAGCAGCTGCGACGATAGAAAGCAAAGGACAACCTGTCTGCTTTTTTTTGCAGCAAACCATGGCATAAGACATCCGACTGCTTCCAAGAAACTAGAAACAACTACTTTCAAGAAACGAGCTACTAACATGTTCGTGCTGATCAATTGAATCTTTTTCCGGCGTTTTCAGACTGCTAAACGGCGGGATTTGAGCAACTCGTAATTCCAAAGATACTACGGCTGACAGAAATGAGAATGGCACACGAGAGATTGATCGCTGGACAGTAGGGGCAATAAAGGACTATAGACCATGTCCTTGAGGAGTTTAATTGGCCTGGAGTTGAAACAAACGTGCCAGGCTTTGCGAAATTGTGGGGCATATGTCAATGGACAGCACCCAAGCACTTCGTCGGTCACGTGCCTTTGGGGAATATGCTCCCGATCAGAACGCCTATCCACCGAGTTGCGACCGATATCATCGGTCCACTATCCCCAGCATCCAAAAGCGAAGACAAATACGATTTAATAATGATAGATTTCGCCACGCGCTACCTCGGTGCGGTAGCCTTGGCGAGCAATGAAACAGTCAGAGTTGCGGAAGCGCTACGACCATTGGGGTACCACGAGAAAGAGTGTGTGACCGTGGCAAGTCATTCACATCTTGTCTGATGCAAGAACTGGGAAAATTATTGTCATTTAGACAACTGTCGGCAAAGCCGTCCCATCCCATGGCAAACAAGCCAGTGAGAAAGTTTAAGGGGCCCTCAAAATGATGAATCGACAAATGTGCCAAGGGTGCCCTAAACAATGCGAGACATATTTGAATCAAATACTGTTTGCTTATCGCGAGGTCCCGCACGCAGCCTTGTTTTTTTTCATTTGACCTTTTTTGAGGATGGTTCGTGTGCCAATGTCCATTTTACGCAATTGTGGACAGCTGACAATGCCGATGCTACAGCCAAGACCGCGTACGGCTACGTCATGGAGTTTCAAGAGAGGCTGCAAAACACTTGCAAGATAGCTCACGAAAAACTAAAAAAAGCAAAGGTGTCTCCATAAAACGAATATGACAGGAAGAAAACACACGCTATTCTCAAATCAGCAAATGACTGATAGAACGCGAGTGACGAGTGATTTTGGATCTTTTTTCGTCATTTATTAGAAAAAACAATTTTGAATGTTCAGCATTTCTTTGCGAACTTCGGCATCTTTGAGCGTATCTATCTATCTGGCCGCTTACATTTGGGTGCTCTCGTGGTCACCCCCCTAACTTAGCATGAACAAAAATTAGCAATGGAGAGTAAGATGGTTTGAAGAATATGACGCACTAGTCCAGACATGAATAATGTCGCAACCCCGTCGCATACGTCTTCAAAGAGTTGCCGCCAGACAGTGGCACATACGCACGGGCGGGTATGTGCCACCGGAGATTGACACTTCTTATCTATATAGGAACGACGAGAACACACATAGGCAATTTTAACGTGCGAGTGTTAAGAAATTCCCGACATCAGTAGCCAATATTAGGGTCCCAGCTGGGATCGAATCCAAGCATTCTGCGTGACAATAAAACATTCTACCACAGAGTTATACGCCAGGATTTGGAACTACTTTTCAAATAGATGCTAATCTTCGTGAAACGTCAATAGTGGGGTCAAAGCTGCCTACCCAATTTTATAAATTATACATATGTACTCTTTTGATACAGCCATCACGTAGGGTTAAAGTCAATTGTGGTTTGTTACCATGCGCTGAAGTTGATTTACGTAGCAGTGTCCATGGCCAGCATCTTCGCGAGCATGAACGCTTCCTATCAGCTGCTGGGGTCGCTAACACGCATGTTCTAGATGGCATCGTTGCGCAAGTGCAAACAACTGGTTATATAAATATCTGCCACTCTTAACATGATGTTACGTGTATGGAACTGTCGCCCCGACACAGCTGAATTGGCACCCAAATGAAGAAGACGACAACGTGGTTGTTGTGGGTTGGACTCTCGAGCTTCTCCCGTTGGCCTGAGTGACTGTGCGCTCTCTAAGCCGTTAGCAAGACCAGCTCTCGATGAATAAATCTTCCCCGTAACATCTTTTGGTGGAGGTGCGGGGTCTTCACACAACCCGGCTCTGGAACTCCGCAGTGGACGCCAGCTTTGTCCAGCCGCGATGCCTGAAACCGGCACTCAGGCCTCGCCATCCGCGCCGGCTCCGTCACTTGTGATTCCCCCCCATCTTTTCGACCCTGGCACGTTTTCCGGGACGGACAGCACGGACGTCGAAGAATGGCTCGCATTACTCGAGTGCGCCAGCAAGCACTACAGGTGGGACGAAACGCTTATGCTGGCAAATATTCTATTCTACCTACGGGGTGCCGCACACACCTGGTATGAGACGCACAAAGAAGAACTAACCAGCTGGGACAGATGCAAGCAAAATCTTCGCGATTTGTTCGGTCGGTCAGTTGCTCGTCAGATAGCAGCCAGGCAGGAACTCGCGTCGCGTGTTCAATCATCAACGGAGTCGTACGTCACGTACATTCAAGACGTACTGGCACAGTGTCGGAAGACTGACAAAAACATGTCCGAGGCGGACAAGATCAGCAACGTGTTGAAAGGCATTGCTGAGAATGCTTTCAACATACTAATGTGCAAGAACTGCACCACTGTCGACTCCATCATATCTGAATGCTGACGATTTGAACAAGCTAAAAGCAGGCGAATAACCCACCACATCACGAGACTACCAAACACTGCTGCGACTTCATCTTGCGAAGATTCTGCAGCGCCCCGTTCACTTGCGCCTCCTGCCAATATTGCAAGGATTGTTCGCCAAGAGCTGGAAGCCATGGCGCCCGCTTCCTATCAGCCCTCTGCGCAAGACAACTGGGCAACAGTCTGGCTTATTCAAGCCGTCGTAAGTCAGGAGTTTGCTAACCTGGGCGTCCAGGTTCCCCAGCCCACCAGACTTATGCCGCAGCCCATGAGCACTCCCGTCCACAACGCTGACCACCACTATGCTTTACTTGTCACTGCGGCAGCTGCAACTCCTCGGTTTCCACCATGCTACCGAAATCCATCTGAATGGCGCACGCAGGATGATCGACCCATCTGCTTTTTTTGCTCTCGAGTTGGGCACATCTCCCGCCATTGCCGCAACAGGTGGTATTTCCGGCCGAGCTTTCCTAACGTCGACCGCCGTCAGGACCGTGGACACTATTCGCAACCCGGTTATCCGGATGACCATATTCAAGACCCTTCAGCTCGCCGTTCATCTCCACGCTCTGAACCGTCCTACGCTGACATCGTCACCCAAAGAAACTGGTCCAGCTGCTCGCCGTCACCTCAGGGTCAGCCGTCACGCTCCCCTCAACGCCGCCGCTCTTCGTCACCGGCTTATTCTGGTCATTCCCCGGGAAACTGACGAGTGCAGCTCCTGGAGGTGGCACTGCGTTGACGACTTGGAACGAAAACCATCAACCGGCTACAAATTCTAGACGCAACTTACTTCGGGTGTTCATTGATGGCCAGGCCGTTACTGCTCTAATTGACACTGGTGCCCAAGTATCTGTTATGAGGATCTCGCCTGAAAAAGGTTCTCACACCGGCTATGTTTTCTACAGTTCGAGTTGCCAACGGAATTCGAACATCGGTGCTTGGTATGTGCACTGCCCGCGTTACTGTTGCTGGCCACCACACTTCCGTTCTCTTCGCAGTCCTCGATGCTTGACCACATGACATCATCCTTGGAATTAACTTCTTAACTGCCCACTCCGCCCTCATCGATTGTTCTACCGGTAGCTTACGACGCAAATTACCTTTGTGCACCGATTTCACTCCTCCAATCGCACTCGGCTACGATCCGTGGAGTCTCTACGGCTACCACCCCAGGCTGCTATGCACATTCCTCTGTCCCCCTTCCCATCCGTTCCAAATGGAGACTATCTGGTGGCTCCCCTCATTGATTTGATCCTTACGCACCACATCGCACTACCACATACTATAGTGGTTGTTGCTAACAACACGGTGCTACTTCCAGTTCTGAACTTCTCTACGTCGACCCAAGTTCTTCTCCAAGGCATCACTTTAGCCGATCTTTCAACGCTGGATGAATGTTCGATTTGTTTTTTTTACCCCTGACACTAAGACCATGGCGAAACCTGTCATCACGTCGCATTATAAGGCGTTCCTCGACAAACTGATATCCAGCGACCCCTTACCTTCCCAAGTTGCAGCGCTCCGGGGTGTTCTATTTTCTTACCTGGATATCTTTGACGTCGACGACCGTCCTCTGGGCTGCACAAGTGTCGTAACCCACCGCATCGACACCGGTGATGCCAGTCCACTTCACAAACGCTCTTATCGCGTGTCACTTGCTGAGCGCCAAAGTTACACAGACGGAGGTCGAGAAAATGCTGAGTAAAGACGTCATTGAGCCTTCATCGAGTCCTTGGGCATCCCCTGTGGTCTTAGTTAAAAAGAACAACACCTGGCGCTTTTGTGTGGACTATCGCCACCTGAATTGGATCACCAGGAAGAACATTTATCCTTTACTTCTAATCGATGATGCGCTCGACTGCCTCCACGGCGCCAACTGTTTCTCGTCCCTCGACCTTCGATGCGGATACTGGCAAACTTTGGTCGACGACCGCGACCACGAGAAGACAACATTCATCACACCCGACGGCCTTTACCAATTCAAGGTCATGCATTTTGGGTTGTGCAATGCCCCGGCTACTTTTGAGCGTATCATGGACTCTGTTCTTCGCGGTTTCAAATGGTCGACCTGCCTTTGCTATCTGGATAATGTAATCGTTTTCTCGCCCTCCTTCGAAAGCCATCTGTCTCGTCTCGCGGCAATTTTTGACGTTTTTCGTTGCGCTGGTCTCCAACTGAATTCGTCGAAATGCTCATTTGGACGCCGGCAGATTAAACTACTCGGCCACCTTGTTGACGCCACTGGTGTTCAAACCGACCTTGGCAAAGTCCGTGCAGTCCGAGAATTCCCGGTTCCACGTTCCACACAAGAAGTTCGCAGTTTTATTGGGCTCTGCTCATACTTCTGCCGCTTTGTCTTCAACTTCGCGGATATTTCTAGGCCCCTCATGAATCTCTTCAAAAAGAATGTGGCCTTTTCTTGGGGAAGGGATCAAGAACATTCCTTCGCGTCGCTAATTACCGCCCTCACATCACCACCTGTGTTGGCTCATTTTGATCCAGCGGCTCAAACAGAGCTTCGCACCGATGCAAGCAGCCATGGCATTGGTGCTGCACTCGCTCAGATACAGAATGACACAAACCGTGTGATAGCCTACGCTAGCCGCCTTTTGTCGCAAGCGGAACAAAATTATTCTATTACTGAGCGGGAGTGATTAGCCCTCGTTTGGGCTATTGCGAAATTCCATCAGTTCTTATACAGACGTCCGCTCGCAGTCATCACGGACCATCATGCGCTTTGCTGGCTGTCGACGCTTAAGGACCCTACAGGAAGACTCGGCCGATGGGAACTTCGATTACAGGAGTACACGTTCTCGGTTGTTTACAAATCTGGAAAGCTACACAGCTATGCTGACTGCTTATCCCGGCACCCCGTTGATCCACCTTGCTCCACTGATTTGGAATCCGATGCCTGCGTTTTAGCCATCACTGACTTCCTGAACGTGGCCGACGAACAGCGCCGAGATCCATCGCAGCTCACCATCATTGACCACCTTCAATCGCGTTAATATGACCCTTCTCTTAGCAGATACCTACTTCAAGAACACGTTTTGTACCGCCGCAACTTACACTCCGACGGCGCGGAACATTTACTCGTCATACCGCATCACCTGCGAAAGGATGTTCTGCGACAATTTCATGACGCTCCAACTTCTGGACATCCAGGAGTCTCCAGAACTTACGACCGCATTCGACGACGAGTATTGTTGAAGGGCCTCTACCGCTCTATTCGCTGTTACGTCGCATCATGCGACCTCTGAGAGCGCCGAAAGAAGCCTACGACTCCCCCTGCCGGTCTTCTTCAACCTATTGAAGTTCCAGCCGAGCCATTTTATCGAGTGAAATTGGACTTGCTAGGTACCGTTTCTACTTCTACAACTGGAAATAAATGGATTGCAGTGGCCACAGACTATGCCACTCTGTATGCAATCACTCGAGCGCTGCCAACCAGCTACGCAACCAACGATGCCGACTTCCTGCTGTACGACATTATTCTCCAGCATGGCGCTCCGTCTCACCTGCTCATAAACCGTGGTCGCTACTTTCTATCTCGTGTGGTTGATGATCTACTCCGACCTTGTGCGACCCGTCACAACTTCACCACATCTTACCACCCTCAGACTAACGGCCTTACGGAGCACCTAAACCGCACATTGACAGACATGCTTGCCATGTACATATCTACCGACCACACTGATTGGGACATTGCTCTTCCGTTTGTAACTTACGCCTATAACTCGTCACGTCATGAAACAGCGGGGTACTCCCCTTTTTATCTACTCTTCGGACGTCATCTCTTACTGCCCTTCGACACACTGCTTTCATCAGACCACCCATCCTCCACTTCGTACGCTCAGGATGCGATCACCCGGGCCCTCACGGCAAGCGCGGTAGCGCGCGCTCGGTTATCGTCGTCGCAGACAGCACAGAAGTCATTTATGAACGTCGACGTAGAGATGCCGTTTTTTCTGCGGGATCTCTTGTTCTCCTGTGGCTCCCACCTCGACGTGTTGGCCTCTGCGAGAAACTACTATCGCAATACGCTAGGCCCTACCGAGTCATTCGTCAGGTCACACCTGTGGCCTACGAGATTGCCGCTACCACAAACTCATCAGCTGCTGCACCCAGAACGGAAGTAGTCCACGTTTCTCGTCTCAAGCCCTACAACGCCGACTCGCTCATTTAACAGGCACCGAGACGGTGCCTTACGGGCCGGGGTGATGATACGTGTATGTAACTGTCGCCCCAACACAGCTGAATTGGCACCCAAATAAAGAAGACGACAACGTGGTTGTTGTGGGTTGGACTCTCTATCTTCTCCCGTTGGCCTGCATGACTGTGCGCTCTCTAAGCCGTTAGCAAGAACAGCTCTCGGTGAATAAATCTTCCCCGTAACAATATATGTGTGCGTGCAACATTTGTACACATATTTAGCGTCATTTCATAAAGTGTCACTCAATCAAAAAATTGCAACACGGCCACCTTCCTTCTGCATGCTTCACACAACGTCGATTCCAAATGCGTGGAATTCGCGTAACTTTTTGCTTACTTTGGAGAATTTACTGTGAACTCCAGGCTGCGGGCTGCACCGTCTCTCACTCCTGTATTTTAATAAGGCTTTATTACCAATCTGCAGCGTTTTCTGACCATGTCTAAAAAGTTTTGCAAGGCCCCAATACTAAAGGCGGACTGGGAATCTTTGTGCCCAATCGACTTCTTAGGTCTCTGATTGCCTTTCAGCAGTGATTTCCACGTTCTAGTACATAACACCGGTCTATCAATAGGCGCTTTGAGCCACTCCAGGTTTCTCTCCTGCGCAACCATCTCCCGCAATGGTTTTCATTAGCGTTAGATAGCGTACTTTGCTTACAGTTACTATTTTCGCAGCCAAATCTATTTTTAAATTACTTCAAAAAGTCGCACGTAGAACCCATCTAGCGTAGCAGTATCCACATCAAAGCGATCATGCGCAGCTATACACAGTAAAATTACATTCAAAAGACTCGAGGAAAATTCCACAGCGACAGTCACCCATGAACGATTTACGTACCAAAATGCAGCCTTCAGCAGTGTTAGCTAAAGCGAGGAACTAGTGTATCTCCAAAAATGAATAGTGTAGAGCCATTACGCAGCGTATATTCAATTAACTGTACCGATAAATGAATGAATTCTTTTGCATAGATTACACTTCTTTAGCATACTTACAATGTTGAATTTTCTACAATGCGGAAAACTATGTAGTTGGAGCAATTCAAAAGCTTTACAGTCTCGCGGTACGACCATTCAGGCAAGAATTCAACACGTTCTCTGCTAGGTAGCAGTATAGAGGCCTCTACTGTAATGCAAAGATGTGGATTTGATTGGCTGTGGCGTGTTGCTAGGGTCATTGTGTTCAAGCACTACGTGCTGCCGTATATATCTATGAGTGACATCGCAATAGCCGCTCCACTCTTTTCTTGAATAAGTGCAGGCTTCGGATGTACAACACAATAGAGGCAAGTTGCTGATGCATGATTGTTCTTCAGAAGTATTCACACTGTTATAAAGCACCCCTAAAGAATAGCCGAGTACAAATTATACTCAATATCTACGTACTATTTATATGGAGTATCCAGGCATAAGTCGTGTTTCATGATCATCAATCACTATTGTTTAACGCCGCGAGATTTCTTGTACTTAAAGAGTATGAAACCTCACGATAAATGCGATGTGGGTACTAAATTTGAGAATAAATGTTCAACTTCTGGAACGGCTTCTGGCAAATAGCGCTGTCACTTAGATTTGTATCTCAACCGCCAAGTTATTATTAGGAAAGTGCTCAATGGCCTAAAAATTGCTAGATCGGGCGAATTTGCTTAGCGCAACAAATTCGACATCAAAAATGACGCGTTTACTATCTGTATAAAACGAACACTTAAAAAAAGACAGGGTAGGCTGGTGCTTTGCTTTTCAGCTGCATTAAGATGCCCGGCCCCAGGCAGCACAGAACGTTGGCCCAATGTTGGGGATAGATAGGCACTTCATGGCCCAAGAATGGCCCAGTTATGACAATGTACTGCCAATAATGGCTGAGCCAGCCAAATAGAACGGCGATGTTGGACCAACATTGACAACGTACGGCCAATAATGGCTGTGCAGCCTAATAGAACGGCGATGTCGGACCAGCCTTGACAATCTTCGCCAATAATGGCTGTGTCAGCCAAGTAGAACGGTGGTGTTGGACCAGCATTGACAACTTCCCGCCATTATTGACCGTGGCAGCGTATAATAACGGCCACAATGAACCAAGTTGTACAACCAACAGTCAATAAGGGCGAAGCCATGCAATTAGGCTGGCATTATTGGCCCGTCGTTCGAACGTTATTGCCGGTGTCATGAGCTGATATCTGCATCTGCTGCTTTTGGCGCTGTTCTGGTCCCACTTACGTTCAATTTTTCAAGTTCGAGAAAGTAATATGCTGGGTGCATGAGTGATATATTTTTTGTCATTAAATCACGCTCACCTAGTTGATATGCATGGTTGTTGATTGAAGTTGCGCGAGGTAGACTATTTTACTGATAAACTTTTAACGAGATTGTCGCCTGTCAGGCGTCCGATGCGGTGCTTTTGCAGATGAAAATCGTGCAGATCTGTGCGATGAAGCAACCGCGGATGCCACTGCCGTACGTGACCCACATCGACGTGACCCGTCGGCGTTCGTTTCAACGCATCACGCCGGCTATGCCACGCCAAGCGCTTTCGATTTCGTGGATATCGGACGCAAAGCGTATCGTATCGTGTGTCCTGCTATGCTGTCGCCACGACTGATTTGGTTTTTTTCGCGTTCACAGTGCTGTACCAGTTAATGGCACACAAGTGCTTGACGTGTGAGAACTGGAGTGATCAGTTGCGTTACGGTGATTGAATCGTACAACACGCGCAATTGCCGCAACCTGACACACGCACCGACGCTCGCATCCAGTATCGCAACGACCACACAAATTACCTACAACACTGCAGCGCGCGGTTGGTAAAGTGTGGTGGAGTGCGTGGGCGTCGGGCACCTTGTCTCTGTGGGTCGCCGCGCGTTACAATTTTGTTGCGGAGCGTTTTTTGTTGATTATTTTGATTATATATATTGTCGAAGTGCAACGCGAACAAAAGATGACAGCAGCTTACGGCAGCGAAAAGAGCGTATTCAGGATCAGCTGTACAGCAAAATGCCTGCTTCGTTGTCGTCCCGAAAAACCACCTGACCCACTAGCTGGAATCTGCAAAACATTCCTATCACCATTCTTTTTCATATAAACAAGTGTCACTTGCTCTCCTTATAAGAGCATCGCCCCGATGCTGATTCAGACGCACAGTATTTTTTTAACGTGCAGTCAGTCACTCACATACGGCTTCATACGCACTACATGAACAAGTTCAGGCTGGTGCTGGCGACGCCTCGGGCATTGGGGACTGTCGGGGACAACCTCGTAGGTGACGTCACTTAGCTGGCGCGATACTCGGTATGGCCCGAAATATCGCCTTAGCAGCTTCTCGGACAGTCCACGTTTTCGTACGGGTGTCCAAACCCACACTCTGTCACCGATTTTGTACGTTACAGTTCTATGGCGAGCATTGTAGCGGCATGCGTCGTAGTCTTGTCGCTGGTGGATCCGTAAGCGGGCGAGCTGTCTAGCTTCTTCCGCACGTTCAGTGAACACGTCAGCGCCTGTGTCGGTAGCGTCCCATTCATGTGGCAACATCGCATCCAGCATAGTCCGTACCTCCCATCCGTGAACCAAGCTGAATGGAGTCATGCGAGGCGTCTCTTGTTTAGCCGTATTGTATGCGAACGTGATATAGGGTAAAATCTCGTCCCGATTCTTATGTTGGACATCCACGTACATCGACAGCATGTCTTCAATCGTCTTGTTGAGGCGCTCCGTTAGTCCATTTGTTTGCGGGTGGTACGCAGTGGTCTTACGGTGAGTCGTTCCACTAAGCATGAGGACGTGGTCTAAAATAGCTGCCGTAAATGCTGTTCCGCGGTCCGTGATCACGATAGTCGGAGCACCGTGGCGTAGCACAATATTTTCTATGAAAAATCTCACCACTTCCACGGCGGTGCTCTTTTGTATAGCTTTTGTTTCGGCATACCTGGTTAGGTAGTCTGTTGCGACTATAACCCAGCGATTCCCTGCAGCAGAAGTAGGAAGGGGTCCTAAAATATCCATTCCTACCTGTTCAAACGGTGTACGTGGAACCTGAACTGGTTGCAGCTGACCGGCGGGTCTCTTTGGAGGTGACTTGCGTCGCTGGCAATCGATGCAAGTGTGAACGTGGTGCTTGACGGCCGTTGTGAGTCGTGGCCAGTAGTATCCCTGCTCTACTCTTGCCAATGTGCGAGTGTAGCCTAAATGGCCAGACGTCGGCTCATTGTGACATGCTTGGAGCACTTCAGTTCGAAGGGGTGCAGGAATAACGAGCAAATAGGGAGCTCCGATGGACGAAAAGTTTCTCTTGTAGAGGACGCCATTGCGTAAGCAAAACGACGATAATGTCCTTGCAAAGACTCTAGGTGCCCTCGAAGAACGTCCGTCCACGTAATTAATCAAATCAAGCAATTCAGGGTCACTTCGTTGCTGTTGAGTAATCGTGGACGCGTCGAGAACACCAAGAAAGGCCATATCGTCGTCGTCAGAAAGAGAAGCTGACTGTACTGGTGATCGAGACAGGCAGTCGGCGTCCGTATGGCGCTTCCCAGACTTGTGTATGACCGTCATATCAAACTCTTGTAACTTCAGACTCCACCGTGCTAATCGGCCGGTTGGATCTCTTAAACAAGACAACCATCAGAGGGAATGATGATCACTTATAACTTTGAAAGGGCGGCCATACAAGTACGGGCGAAATTTCATAACTGCCCAGACCACGGCGAGGCATTCTTTCTCAGTTGTTGAATATTTGGCCTCAGCGCGTGTTAGCGTCCTGCTTGCGTAGGCGATCACTCGTTTCGTGTCTTCTTGCCACTGCACAAGCACAGCTCCGAGGCCTACATTGCTTACGTCAGTGTGAAGCATTGTTGGCGCTTGTTCGTCGAAGTGAGCAAGCACTGGAGGTGTTTGAAGACGTTGGCGGAGGTCATTAAACGATGCTTGCTGTTCGTGATTCCACTCAAACGTGGCGTCGTCTCTAGTGAGGCGAGTTAAGGGCGACGCGATCCGTGCGAAGTCGGCGATGAACCGGCGATAGTAGGCGCATAGGCCCAGAAAGCGCCTGACAGCTTTCTTATCGGACGGTACTGGGAACTCTGCCACGGCCGCAAGTTTTTCGGGATCAGGCCGAACGCCGGTACAGCTGACGACATGACCAAGAGACAGCAGTTCTTCAAAACAAAAGTGGCATTTCTCTGGTTTCAATGTGAGGCCTGCGGAGCGTATGGCTCGTAAAACAACTTCTAGCCTCTTGAGATGCTCGTCAAATGTTGGGGAAAATACTATGACGTCGTCTAGATAAACTAAACAGGTCTTCCATTTTAACCCTGAAAGTACAGTGTCCATGAGCCTTTGAAAAGTAGCGGGCGCTGAGCACAGACCGAACGGTAGAACTTTAAATTCATATAAACCATCTGGCGTCACGAAAGCGGTTTTTTCCCGATCTCTTGGGTCTACCTCGATCTGCCAATATCCACTTCTGAGGTCCATTGAAGAAAAGTAGCGAGCGTTTCGAAGCCTATCGAGGGAGTCATCAATACGTGGAAGCGGATACAGATCTTTCTTAGTCACTTGATTGAGCTTCCTGTAATCCACGCAAAAGCGCAGGGTACCGTCCTTTTTCTTAACTAATACTACAGGCTATGCCCACGGGCTCTGTGATGGCTGAATCACATCATCTTCAAGCATTTTAGCGACTTGTTGCTGTATCACTTCCCGTTCCTTTGGAGCCACACGATAAGGATTCTGGTGTATAGGCCTTGCTGCGTCGTGGGTAATTATTCGATGCTTTGTTCGCGGCGTTCGACCGACCCGTGATGTCGATGAAAAGCAGTCCTTGAATTCGGCTAGCAGATCAAGAAGTCTCGTTCGTTCGTCCCTTGACAACGTAGTACCAACGCCAAGATTAGGTAGTAATTCTTCTTGAGGTGCTTCGTCTAGGGCTGATAAACTGCCTTGGAGATCTGCAGTAGTGTCAAAGTAGGCGACGGCTGTACCCTTCGGGAGATGTCGGCACTCAGTGGTGAAGTTAGTGAGCAACAAGTTTGTGCGTCCCGCAGTGACAGTGACAAGACCTCGAGCAACTGAAATACCGTGGCTAAATATCAGTGAGCTTATTTGGTCAGCAATGCCGTCGCCGTCAAACGGCTCATCCCCTGCCACCGAAACAAGCGTACACGATCGTGGCGGGACGACCACATCGTCATCCGTCAGACGCAAAGGCCCGGAACAGGACGTATGTCTCGGCTCTGAACAATCCACTAAAGTAGGGCTGTTGTGAAATGTAATGACACTGTCAGGGATGTTGATCACGGCGTCATGTTCTCTCAAGAAATCCATTCCGATAATCTTGTCTTTACAGCATGAAGCGAGAACGACGAACGTCGCCACGAAAGTAGAGCCACCGATGTCGAGCCTTGCTGTGCACATTCCGACAGGCATCAGTAATTGGCCGCCTGCCGTCCTTAAGTGAGGTCCCGTCCAAGCTGTCTTTACTTTCTTGAGGCGTAGGGCAAGGTCATCACTGATAATAGAGAAGTCAGCCCCGGTGTCGACTAAAGCTTTGACTTGCTGTTCATCCACAAGAACGGTAAGGCCTGGGGTCACAGTTTCGTCGGTATTACGTCTTGTCGGCTTTACAGCGTCCTGAGGTGGGAGTAATGGGGGCTTTTTTCTTCGTCTTGACAGCCTGCAACCTTACCCCCTGAGGTCGCCGCCTTCAGTTTCCCCGGTGTGGGCTGGGTGACCTCGCTCCTCTGGTGTCGGCAAAAGTGCGGCGCTGCAACAAAGGTGACTGGGCAGGAAAAGGAGAGCGTGGTCGATGTCGGAAGACCGGCTTGTAATCAGTTATAGCCTCGTCATTATTGTTACGGCGGCCGTCGAATGGGTGTCGAAGTACCGGAGATCCTTGAGAACCGACATCTCCACGGCGGGATACGTACTCGTTGGCATGTCGAATGTCATACCGTGGCCTGAGAGGGCGAGACAAATCGGCGCGGTGCCAGCAATAGCCGGCTATGTGGCCTACACCTCCGCAGTTGAAACAAAGTGGACGCCTGTCGGCAGTGCGCCAGGTGTCTGTTCGGCGAAGCTGTGGTTGCCGTGATGATTCCTCACGCGACGAAGGCCATGGCAAGCCAGAAGACGACTGGTCGTATGGGGGCTGGATGGATGGGCGCCACGATGTCTCCCCCTGTGGTGGTGACCAAGGAACAGTTGCAGGTGGGGGGTAGTATGAAGGCGGAGCGGGTGGGGAGCTTCGAAGGGCGGCGGCGTACGTCATGGGACGTTGTTCGAGGGCAGGATCAGCTGTCGAGAATGCTTGGCGGATTTCGTCACGGACGACTTGAGCGACAGATGCCATGGGTGTGTCCAGTACCGGAGTCCGCAGCCTTTGCAATTCTTCACGAACAATCTCTCTAATCATGTCACGTAAGGAGCTATAACTGTCAAACGTCACAGCGGCGGCCTGAGTTTGGGGAATGCTGCACAAGCGGTCATATTGTCGGCAGCGTTGGTAAAGGGCCCGCTCGATAGCCGACGCTTCTTTGATGAAGTTCTCTACAGTGCTTGGCGGGTTGCGCAGAAGTCCGGCGAACAGCTGCTCTTTCACGCCACGCATGAGGTAGCGCAACTTCCTATCTTCAGTCATCTGCGGGTCAGCCCTCCGAAATAAACGTGTCATGTCTTCGGTGAACATGGCGACCGTTTCATTGGGTTTTTGGACCCTTAGCTCTAGTAGTTGGTGGGCGCGGTCACGTCTGTCGACATTGGCAAAAGTTTCAACCATCTTCTGGTGAAAGTCGGTCCATGTGGACAGGTTGCCTTCTCTGTTCTCGTACCAAGTACGAGCGCTGTCATCGAGATAGAAGTAGGCCCGGCCGAGCTTTTCCTGAGCAGACCAGTGGTTGATCTTTGCAACACGGTCATAGTGGTCTAACCAGTCTTCTACACCTTCGTGTGCGCCACCACCAAAGCGTTTAGGCTCCAGTGATTGAAAAAACGTTACCTGGGATGAAGCGGGAGGACTGGCGCCGAGAAGTACAGGCTGGGGGCTGGTGTTAGTCATTTCTAGATGTCCGGTAGAGGTTTTCTGCGAGGGGTTGCAGTCTGGAGGAATACCTCGTAGCCGACGACTGAATCGATGGACAGGGGGTGCAGTAGGCACGTCCGGGCTGGATGAACGGCTCCCACTAGGAGTGTGAAGCATCGGGTAGTGTCACGGCCCAGCTCCTCTACCAGTGTCGCAGTGCAACGCGAACAAAAGATGACAGCAGCGAAAAGAGCGTATTCAGGATCAGCTGTACAGCAAAATGCCTGCTTCGTTGTCGTCCCGAAAAACCACCTGACCCACTAGCTGGAATCTACCAAACATTCCTATCACCATTCTTTTTCATATAAACACGTGTCAATATACATTGCCCTACTGTAGCCAAAGCATCAGCTAGCTTACGTAGTACGACGCGCAAAAAAAACATTTACGTGAGTTCATACGGGCTGATGCATAAAACACATAACACGGAGGCTAAATCGTTTATAAACAAAAACACGCACGCTTACGGCGTCGTGTTCTTATACCAAATATAGAACCACAGACCCCTCTCCGCGTCCTCCTTCCTGCTTTTCTTTTCTAGGTCTGTCAAAAGAAGAAAGTGCTCTGCACAGATATGGCAAGCTGGTTTTTGTACAGTAGAGATTTTTATTTCGCACTCGCTGTCCTTTATTAATTTTCCGTTTAGTAGGGTGGCTAAGGCTAGCTGGTTGTCTTTCGAGAAATCAATGGACGTACACGTTACAAACCGGGAAATGTGTCAAAAATTGCTGTAATCTCCAGAACATGAGGAGGATCAATTGACAGCTGGTGTCAGTACTGGTCCTCACAACTGAAAGGCAATATTGATGACTAAATCTTAAGCTATGAGTGAGTGACTGTTTGCAGTACTGAAGACTTTTTGCCTGCGTTGTCAGCAGCTGTGCAGTTTTTTTTATATTTGGCATGTGAGATCTTGCATTTCTTTCTCACGGTGTTCCTCAATATAGCTCAGTTATATTTTTATAGTTTCTTTTCTCCAGATTCAGTGCAGAATAGCAAACAGGGTTGTTTTGATCAGCGAGTAACTAGTTCATTTGTCTTAATTATCACATACTCTGTGTGCAATTTTGTGGTGTATGTGTCTTCAGGACGTCCTATAATCAGTGGGACATTCAAACAGAACTAAAAGCAAGAAACAGCTCAGTTGGCCAGATTAGCTGGTGCATATCACTCTTCCCATATTTCATATTTTTGTGAGTTATACTGCTCTACACACATGAAGTTCTCATTGAATTTTTGAATTTCATTTTCATGTGGTATATGAAAATGTTTCCTCAAGGTTTTTCAAGCTGAAACAACCATTTCACTTTTAGTTTGACATGCAGATCAAAATATTTAGCTTATCTGTATTATTAACGGCTCAAATAGTCACGTCTAGCAGAGAGGCAGTACAATGGATGAGCCACTGAAGGCACAAAAGTGCAAGGTGGGTGCTTCATAGTTAATGCAGTGGTGTAGCCAAGGAATGAGGCACTGGGCAAATGGCCCATCCTTGAAATTTTCAGCAATGGGATTCCGAGAACCGAATAACACATACTCGACTTGCCTGCACTGAAGACCAAAGATGTCATACCCCTATCCCTTCCCCACACAAAGTTCCGCCTATATCACAGGTTATAAGTCCATGGCCCATGTTCACGCATTTTGTCAAGGTTCATGCGACCTTGTGTTTTCAAATGGAAACATTTTTCTAAGAGAAACAAATATAACTCTTTGGCATATCAGTCGCGACATTTGTGTATGCAATTTGTTTATGCTAGCTGTGTCAACTTGAGGCCAGAATAGAGTAAAATACACAGTTATTTAGATGAACTGAACCTCCTTCGTAATCAGTATGTCCTGACTTAACCTCAGTCTAGTGCGCACAACCATAGCTGATCACTCTAGTGAAGGAACTGTTATCTTTGATGGGTCGTTCAAATCGTGTTCTAAAACCAACGTTAAGTGTTGCTTTTCTTCTCCTGAAATTAATGCAATCAAAAATCCATTGCACACTCATCAGGAGCTCATGATTTCATTCTTTTTATATCAAAACTATATAAAACTTACATCAGAATGATGAAGTCTCTAATTACATAGAAATTCTAATGGCTTGCTGAAGCTCACACAAAAGAACCCATTATTTTCCTCCTTAGAGTGTAATATTTAGTGCCTGTGATTGTGCTATCTGAATTTGCCGCATTTGTTGACAGTGCATTATAATTCACACTTGAAGGGGCTATATTCTTAGCAAGTGTTAATAGTACTATTCACACGTGATTTGCAGCTAACTACAAGAAGAAGCTTTGCCTGTCGAGCTAGTAATACATACTAAGGACATCACTACAGCAAAGATACACCAGCCGCAATAAAGAAAGGGCACACCTGCAGTGATTAGTCCACAGTTTTCATGTTTTGTGCTGTGCCTTATAAGGCTGGCTGAGTGAGCCCTGCATCCAGTACCAGGAGGCTGCAGCGAGGAAGTCCTACTTACAAAACACTCACCAGCTGAGAGGAGAAGTACTGACGTGCCAACCTTTCAAAACAGAATGCCAGAGAAAAGAGCGGCGATTATTTTACAGTACATAAAAAGATACTAAGAGTTCGAAGTCGTAACGTTGCTTATCTTCTATCCAAGTAAAATAAGATTACACTGAGAACAGATACTGAAGGTACGCCGTCAGGAAATGACAAAACAAGAACTGAAGGACGTTTTTCTTCATCACATGAACAGCCTTCAACTGATAAGGCGAGTAAGTAACTGACGAACATTGAGCGCGCGAGGGAGAGTGGTCACGCGAGGTCGTCAGCAGTCAAATGACACATGCTGGAATCAGGGGTGTTGCTGGGGTAGGCTCAGGGAGACTGGACTGGAGGCCCACCCCCTCCCCCAGTTTTGTTGTGTTATGACCATGTGTTACGACTATGTTCCCAAGAGAAAACATAGTCATAACACAATGTCCAAGTTTCCCGCCTCTCTGTTCCTCCTGAAGGACCTCGCTTATCGTGGGTGCATCCCCAGTATAAACCAATCCTGGCACCGACCTTGCCTAAAATATAGTAAGAATAACAGAAAACTCCAAGCGAATGTTACCACCATACTTTGACTTCTTGCTTTGTGTGCAAACGAATCTAGCGAGAAGTTTGTGGAACACCAAAGAAAAGCACCACAGTCAACACCTACTAGTACCTGCTTTCATAATAGCACAAAGTACTGAAGAAGCATGCAAAGAACATTTCTATGATGCAAAATATCATAAAGCAACGGGAGGCTGTGTGGCCCTGACTGAGACAACATGACAACAAAAAGTAAAACCTTTGAGGCATGTCACCAGTTCATGCACAGCACTGAAGAGTCATGAAAACCTACCTTCGATGACTTTCTTGCACAAGAACATTCAAAGGAATACACATTTATGGAGAAGAAAGTCATTAATCAAATCCGGCTCTTATGCACTGATGGGAGATACTTGTACCTGGATTCTTAACAACGGATTCAGTACAGCTATTGAACATACCCTTAAAAGTGCTGACTGCAAGTGGACGAGACATGAAGGCAGACTAGAATGCGCACAATGAACACGTCAACCACCAACCATGAACTTATGCTAGAGTGGATGTTGCAAGAAGTCTTGAACACTGGGAACACTCAACGTTCCCAACCAAAATCTCGACCTCACAAACACGATAAGAATGTTCCGATGACCTGCTGTCCATCGCCATGATGTGAAACAGGGGCATATGCACAAACACAACTCATCTTTACGTGATTAAAATACTCCTGCTTCCAGGTTTATAGAAACCGTCTCACCAAATTTTCCTCTAATAAGCTCACAACCTCCCTCATTGCTGGGAGTGTGTTCAAACTAAAGGAGACAGAGGGCACTGGTGGGGCTGCATGCAGATGGTGTTCTTTGAATAAATGAGCAATGGCCTGCATGGTCTTCTTTGACCACTTTTCATGCCTGAGCCATTTGTTATATTCATGTTGACATGTTAGTGTAGAAGTTGTGCCTAATAAAAGGCGTGAAAGACATAAATATCAGTAAGAGAGGCATGTAAGCTTTGAGATATCTTTTAATTATTGCAAATTTGAACTGTGTTAGAAATAAAAAAACCAAATTGTTTCTCAATTGACACTGTGTATATTATAGGTAAATATTTGTACTGTGTTTCTACTATTTTTCTACATCCAATGAGTGGATAAAGCCAGGCTTGCTTAAGCTAAAGTGAGGCACGGAAGCTGATCAGAGAATGACAATGAACGTGCTTTCTTGTATAGCCCCTGTCAGAGTCGGCTCTCATGTACATTATTATTATTATTATTAATATTATTATTATTATTAAATGTATATAGATAGGGCTCACATTTTCTTCAATTTGTATGGCCTTTCTTAAAATCCAATGCTGTTCCTTGCTCCAAACAACTTCTTCATTGTGAAAATTGCCATCACTAGCTGTTCTCTTACTTGATTTGCCTTGAATGTGTGCTTGATTCAGTGAACTGCAAGAAAATTTGCATCATTGACTTGCAGTGAGCGACAAATTCAGTTTATTGCACTAAAGCTGCCGAGAGTCTGAATAGTAGCATTATTACTGTGTGCTACAGTTGACTCAAAAATAACTACTTAGGAAGAAGATACATAACAATTTTGGCAACAGTGGAGTTGAAAAGAGCTCATACTAGTGAATTTTCACATAAACAAGTAGGGAAAGAACTACTATAACTAATCTTGAGATCCAGCAAGCTTTCTGGTTTTTAGATTGGCACAACAAAGAAGGAAAAAAGGCTTTTGAGTAACGTGCGCGAGCACAGGCTTCCTGAATTGTCCTGTGATGATGGTTTGAAAAAAAAGGGACAAATTGAGAAGGTACAGTCGAAATGAAAAACAATCATGCATCAGCTTTTTTTTCAATTATACTGCAGGGTAAACACATTGTTCATTTTTGTGTACAACTTTTTTATTTTTGGTATTGCTGGTCAATTTTGCGTATTGTCATGTGGATGTATATATCTGTTCTGCAAACTTGAGTAAAAAAAAAAGAAACTTCAGTCGCAAATCGGCACTTGTGGTGCTGTGGCTCATTTGTTTTTAATCTTCTTCTATGTACTGTTCTAATATCATGAATCCATACCAACTTAATCTGTTGGTCTTATTCAAGCTTTCTGGATAGCTGTATTACTAAACCGCATCAGAATTATGAACAAGCATACCTCTCAAAATGTTTAGAGTATCGTTTGATGTACGACAGGGTTCACAGCATTCATCACATTGGTTACGTGAATTCGCTCTTCAGGGGCACATGCAAGGTCTTACGGTCTTAATCTTTAATTTTCGAAATGTGGCTTTACAAGCTTCATTGCTTTTATGATATGAATAAGTTAGTAAAGACAATTAAGCACGACTTACGACCACGAGCTTGTTGATCTACAAAAATAAACAAATTTGAGCTTAAGATGCAAGACGACACTATCTTTTATTCCAATTGATTCAAAATTCAGGTATTTAGAATGGTGCCTACACGTTTTAAAGTGAGGCCTGGTGGCAGAAGTCAAACTCACAGCAAACACTAGGTTACACTTTATTTTTCGTAGCACTTGAGCTTAAGTACCAGGCAATGAAAAGTTGAAATTACATTCTCACTTTTTATTTGTGGCACTCCATAACTAGCACATTTGTAAACCCATGCAAAGCATAAATTTACTGAATCATAAGATAACATTACAGCTGTTATTCAGTAATTTATGTAGCCATCATAACTCAGGTGTCACAAATTCAATGGGGCATTTTTTTCGCACATAAATTAACATTCCAGATATAACAAATGCCTAAAACACAGAAACAATATGTTCGCTTTGCCTGAAGAAATGACGCTGGTAAAGGCTTTATTAGCTAGATTTACTTGAGAACCAGTTAACATGCAATTATAATCAAGGCATTATGAGGAATGTTTATTGATGTTACGTGAGTGGGATATTTTTGCTTTTTCAGGCCATTTGTGCACTGATGATGACTTCTGCATAGGAAGTGAATCATCTGTCTTGTTTTCATAAAACTTCACTAAAGGTTACTTGAGAGCAAGGTTTTTTAAAGTAGGCAGCATGACACCAATCAGGGATGGTTAGCCCATATCATTTCATTAGGCATGCGTGTACAAGAGTCTAGTTCACTGCTACCATATCTGCCTTCCAATGCGCTGTCACACAGCTATAGGTAGCAGCTTCTTTATGATGTCACATAGACGAGATGTGTTGTCACTGGCAGGAAGTTGGGCTTAGTGTCGATCAGAGCGAAAGAACATGGTCACTGGGTAGACCTACAGTCACGCCTAAAGCAAGTTTTACAGTGTTGCAACTAATGTCTGCCTTGAGTTTCAAGTATATACGTTTCACCATTTCTATTGCTCATTGGGAGGTAGAGCTTGGTGAAATACTGTCGGTTCATATCGGCTCTCTCAATTTGTTGGGACCAAGGAGGACATGAGTAATGCAGCCAGCCACTACAAAAGCAGGAGCAACAGCGCATGACTTAGAAATGTCTGGAGTAAGAATATATTCCACCCAACCCTGAACCATGCAATCAACACATGCCTACCAGTTAGTATTTTGCAAGGCAGCAGTATAGTCAATGGCACAATAAGATCCTCAGAAACGTCGCTCAGTCAAGTGGTTGGGCGTGCAAACTTATCCAGCAATGTCTCAATGTGTTTGAATCTTGAAGTACTCCAAAGAATTCAACACAGATGGTACGTAAACCCACGTGATTTCATGCACCTTACTTTATCTGCTAGGGGTGCCTTTGGATTTCCCGCGTATTTGGGCCTGAAAGACAGTCTACTAAAATGCCTAATTGTGCTTGCAAGTGGGCATAAATGGTCAGTTCTCGGGGTCACGGAATGTGTTGAAGCTAATATGTTTCCTGTTACTGGCCAACGACCCTGCACCACTGAAAGTCTAGCAGCGTCGGAGCTTATATTTCTTGTAGATGGCAGTATTTCTTGTCAAGTCAACCAGTCGCCAATTTTTAGTGTGTATATTTCTCTGGGACAGGTCAACATATTCTTTGGGCTGTGTGACAGGGCATCAATGACAATGTTGTTGATAGCTCCTATGATATGTTTCGGATATGTTTGACATATGCTGCAGTTCATGAGAATATGAATGGAACGATTGTAACTGAGGGAGTGTAACATGTACCAATAGAGATGTACTCACGTATTCTATGACAAAGAAATCACGTATTTCTTCCATGTAATAAAGTAATGACATAAGCACTTACCATTTATGCCCACTTGTAAGCACAATTAGGTGTATCACCATTCGAGATTCTTTCACTGACACCCAAGTACACAGGAGATCCAAATACTTTCCCAGGCAAATAACATAAGGTGTAGTATAGTATCAGGCAGTTGTACAACCAACCTGAGTAGATTCCTTTGCGGCACTTCAAGGTTCAGTCGCATTGTCACATTGCTGGATATGATTACAGGGCCAACCACATAATACAGTGACATTTTGAGGATCTTTTGGCTTCAGTCTCCACAAAAAAAATTGCCCGCAGCTTCCCTCAGGGGAACACTGAGGAGGATGCGGAGCATATAATTGGTTAACTGGGTGTTAAAGTGCGACTTACTTGGGTCGATGGCTAAATTGGTTAACGTGGTTGTGAAATGTGGTGTTAAATTGCGACTTACTTGGGTCGATGGCTAAATTGGTTAACGTGGTTGTAGGAGGGGGTGTTAAATGAGTGAACACGTACACACGTATGCGAAAGGGCGGCGCTGGTCGAAGGGACGTCGATCATCATGTTTGTGGATTCGTTGGAATTCATTTCACCGCGACCTTGGACGTCGACGCGCCGTACAAACCAACCGACGAGCGGCAACTGAGCGAGCGAGCGCCGACCTTGAGTATATATACAGCGCGACGGCGCATGCACTGTCAGCTGTCGAATGTTCGAGAAGGGGGAGAAGCGCAAAGGCGCATGCGCGCACGTCAGCTGCCGATGTTCTCGAAGCGCGACGGCGCATGCGCGCGCGTCAGCTGCCGATGTTCTCGAAGCGTGACGGCGCATGCGCGCTACATTATACAGCTAGCGAATGTTCGTGAAGAGGAGAAGCGCACGCGGTGTGTAGAGGAGGAAGGGTGCACAGATGGTGGAGGAGTGAAGCGCGCGCGGTGTGTAGAGGAGGAAGGGATGCACAGATGGTGGAATAAGGAGGAGGAAGCTTGCGGACGGCGCCGCACTACAAGCCTCGAGTATTAGATGCTCCGCATCTAAAATGCTGTGATGCTGCTCAGATAGTGGGCATAAGTTTTCAGGACATGCCAGGGAACTGATTGGCCGCCATATGTACTCCTTTGACGAGTTGGTGATCTAGCACAAATTGCATTCAAGATGTCGTACGATGATGCATTGTGGAACTCTCGTTTGATATTCAGGGAGTAGCATATACTGTCGCGCAAGCATCTGTTGATCCCCAAAAGTTTTTATGGGAGTTCTTGGTCTAAGGGAGCTCAATATAGTAGCATTTCTCTCTATCATTAGCACGAAGTGAAGGGAATATGAATAATGGCCTGGCACCATGGTACAAAATGTTAGTATAGTACGTAGTTCACAAAAATAAGATGAAGGAGCTTGTAGGTTTCATCAGCATCTAGTATTTGGAGATGGGAAGCTCTCAACACCTATAAATCTGCCTCGGTAGAGCTGAATACTGTATGCGGAGAACACGAGGATAGGACAGGTGAGCTTTTGAACATCAAATGCACACCTGCTTATGCTGACAAATGTGCCTTGTTCAGATGTTGGATTACAGAATTCAGATGTGAACTGTGCTCATCTGATGAACTCGCAATGAGTAGGTTGTTGAGGCAAGCATGACAGAATTCAAGGCTTGGGAAAATGCAGAAATATATGTCTGGAATTTGTCATGCCACATGGCATATATAGAAGATCGGACACGATGAACGGTGTCATGATCAGTATATTATTTGAAATCTACACATCTTCTTAAAGGATTTGATGGTTCCGCCACATGAGCCCAATTTCGGAGGAAATTGCTGCATCATATATCTGTGACATCATATACGAATGCAAGGCGCTGGGTTAAAACAGCTAGGCTAAGTTGACTGTTGGTGCTATGCCGTCAGCATCCTGATTACGACTTCAGCACCATTCGCAGAACACAGTAACGCCAACAGACAGCACACATTGGGCTGAGTGAAGTCGGTAAAATCTGTAAATATATGCGTAATTTGGTATGGCTGCCTCGAAAATTCCTTTGAATTGCAGCCCAATTGAGATAGTGCTTCTAATATAATTTATTCAGTACATCAATTTCATGGCTGAGTTGCTATATGAAGAATTATTTCTTCTTTATTTCTCTGTCATCAGAGCCCTGAGGCTAGAGCTCTTTCTCAAATAGAACCATCCCATACTGATGTGGTGGCTCCGCAGTTTATCATGTGAAACAGTGATAGTGTAGTGTGCTATATTATAGTTGCAACGAAAAGAAGCAGGTACAATTGCTGTGCCTTAAAACACGAGTAATAATCTGACCGATCGCTTCGCACCAATGCAGAGCTTTCCTTAGCGGTTAAGCTGTAAAGATAATGAAAATTAGTGCTCGTTTTGTGCACAATCGCCTTTAGTGCTCGTTATTTTTGCGATGTTTTGCTTATACGCTCGCTGGTAGCATAATCAGGTACTTTTCCAGAGTAATGTTAGGACTAAGTTAATAGTGGACAGGCTTAGGTGGACTGGTATGGCTTTGCACATTGCTTACTAATGAAGCATGCACTTGTATACGCTTAGTTATTGTATTTTACGAGCTGCCGTATTGTGTTCACACGGTCTGGCGTATGTCGCAATCAGAGCGAGGTGTATCCGAGATTAAAGCTACACACACGTGTGACCATGCTGGGTCACGTATCAAGCAAGGGCGTAGCCAGTGTTTATTTCTAGGTGAAGCGTCGAACCCAAGGTGTGGCTGAACCGGTATTATTGTAATAAATTGTATAGTTTGAACCCAACCTTGTGGCACCGCCTAGCACCTTAGACTACCACTTAATTTAATTAGGACGAACATTGTGCGCTTCTTCGCCTCTTTACGGCTGTCATTCTCGCTTGGTATCTACCCGAATTCTCGCACGTACAACCGTGGCTTTTCACGCATGTCGAGTTCAAGACTACTGCAGCTGCATACCATCCGGAACTGCGGCATGGTGAAATGAAATGAAATGAAAAAAGGCTGCAATCGGATCAGCTGATGCTGGTTTTCGCGATTTTGCGAGGATTACTTGATTTTTCTTTCTGATTCTTTGTAACGGTGTCTTTTGATCGTGACCAGACCTCTCAGGTTGTCTTTTGCGCAGAATCACGCAAAAGTTTGGTGAAGACGTTAGCTAAATTACAGCCTGAGAGTCGGAAATTTCGATGCGCATATCGCGACCGTCTTATTCCCTCCGCTGTGATAGGTGTCCGTATGACACGCAACGCAAACTTAGCACAGTCGTAAGAAGTAGTACGCTTGTTTTGTTGACTATACAGACAGCTGGTGCTGTATAAATGCTATCAATTGCATACTACTTCAATAAAAATATTTCGTTTCACAGTCTTTTGCGCCAACCACGACCTCAATTGTGATACCAGCTCGCCAAGTTGAGCGACAGTAGATTTTGACATTTGCTGGTTCACTACACCATCGCTGCCTTTCCGAGTTCTAAATATCACTTTTGTTAAGGAGGCTTGAAATCATTTTAGTTTTGTTGTGAATGAATACTTCCCTGGCCACATTTCTGGCGGTTTTGTCCAATTTCATCGATGCTGCCTTACCAAGACCTGGCAACACTGATTTTGTCAACGGGATTCTGGGCAGAAAAAAGAAAATTTCGGCTGCCTCAGCAACGCCAGCGACGAGCCAGATTACATTTGTGAGTATAAGTTACTGTTCTTCTGTACGAGTGCCTTGTTGTTCATACCTGTAACGTGCATCTTAATCAACCGCTCGCCGTAGTGTGCGAGTATTCGACGAGTAAGTAGGACAAACAGTCACGGCTAGTCACATACGTGTGACCCGAGTCATCGATCTTTTTCCTTTCGATTTAAGGGTACATAGTAGAGTACAAGTAATATTTTATGTGCAACTTGTGTAAGCTTACCGCAACATGACGGGAGCCTATGTCGTCTGCCTATGTATGGGGTATCTTTTTGAAAAGGCCTTCCTGTCACCAATGCTATTTTTATGTGCCTGGGTGTCTAACTTGTGCAGTGTATCGGCAGTGTGAGTTAAATAGTGCATACACGTAGCACATATCGCACCATTTTGCATAACCGCGTCTTTACGATGCACCTCAAACAAGGCCAACTGCTGCAGTCTGCCGTAGGTTCAGCGTGGCCATTATGTGGAGTGTGGCCCATTGCAACTAGAGGAAGTTCTCTGTGTGGGAGGTTAGTACGCTAGACAAGGCTTGTGTAACTTGCTAGCTACACAAGATATAATGAGCAGCGACGTTTAAAAGCTTCGTGACATCAATACGAGTAAATAAAAGTAGCATCAACATTTATGTTAGTTACTTCACAGCAAAGAAAGTTGTGGTGGTGATTATGTTACTACAAGCGGAGTTAGCTTGGCAGACAACAAAAGGAGGTCTGACTTTCTCGTTTTTTCTTGCTTTGCAAGCCAAACAATACTTTTCTGTTCATTTTGAAAATTCACCCGTGGCGAGTCAGAAACAAAATATGAAATTTCAAGTATTAATTTATATGAATTCCAATGTTTGCTTTGTCTGTTAGCTTCGTGTGGTTTTCATATTGTAAAAGCCTCCCATTCCCCATCTAGTGATGCTGCTTCTGTCCACAAATTTGCCAAACTAAGTTTCCTGCACCATGCTAATAAAATCAATGTAGATTATGCCATACTGCACCAGAGTTCTATGTTTGACAGTGTGTATCAGTGGAAATGGCATTGCTGGTCTAAACATTTGCCGCTTGATTTCGAGGCCACCAATCTCACAGCCATGCACCAAGGATTATTTTATTACCTGAACAGTGCTGGTGCTGGCACGCAATATGTGCTATACTGCATGCAGCCAAAAACCAAATGCAATATTTAACCACACAGAGGTGAAAATTCAGTTGTGGTGAAGAAGTTGTGCGCAAGTGCACAACAGCCATAAAGCTGTTAAAAATTTTTGAAACGGTGCTGTAATAGCGGAGGCAAATGCGTTTGATTATCTAAGCACAGTAATCACTCCTTTCATTCTTCTATTCACTACCCTCCGTTAATACCTCTCCCGAAGCCGCTTTGCCCTCTTGCCAAGCACCTCTCCCAATCTTGCGCGGCATGCATCATCGATGACTTATTGCTTCAAACAATGTCTTGTTATGGTTGCCGTGGCTCCGCCCTCTGTGAACTTTGTGCTTGTTGGCGAATCGCTGCTGCTGTGCCAGCCGGTGCTTATACGAATAGGGTCGGTATGAACCCTGTAATACGGACCACAGTACCTGATTTGCAAGCACGTGCATGCATGCGGGCATCACAACAAACGATGAGTGGCATGGACAGCTTCTTGTAGGCTAACAGGAAGTCATAGGTGCTTGCTTGACTAATTGCAGCATATTTATACTGCACATCAGATTCAACTTCGTGATGTCATGTGCGAGCCCGAAAGGCAGGGGGGGGGGGTTGTTTCTTGAAACTTGTGGAGCACTGGCGACTTCTTGCGCTGCCACGTGGAGAATGACAGATCGTGCAGTATTTTGCATATGATGCACGTGTTTACTTCGAACGTTTGAAAAATATTATAGGAGGTTGTTTAGGGGCAATTTAAATGGACCGGAGCACTCGCCGGTTTTTGAAATAAGGATTGCTTTAGTTATTTGCTATAGTGAGGAACAATGCAGGATGGCTGAGAAGAGGCTATAGCGAGACACAGCTGGAGGCTAAGGAAGCTCTGTTACACCATTGCAAAGCGTAATTTACTAGAAATGGCCTATGTCGACGTGGGGGCTAATTTGTACGTGTTTTATTTAAAATGGAAGGAGATAGAATGAAAGAACAAGAGGGATCAAAAAGCTTGTAGGCAAGCTAAGAGAATTCGGAAATGTTTTCAACACATGTAAAAATATAAAATGAATACAGCACATCATCAATACTAGCACGTGTTGTTTTTCAAAGCTTGAGATTGCAGACCGGGACGACTTCAGCCATTTATTTGTGTCTTGAGTAGATGCAAGGTGGTGTTGCCATTCGGAGGAGTCAATTTGTTGTGATTTTTGCAGAAGAATTATGGTAAGTGGGGTGCGAAACAGGCTAATTCGATTCTTTGGGCTCAAGTGCTTCATTTCAATTGAATTCATGTTGTTCGAATGCCATTTTGGCTCCATTTTATTGACGCAATGCGGCCTCCACCCGTTATATGCACCTTCCATGGCTATTCTCATGTCTAGACTATGAGAATAGCCTTGACCGATCTAGTGTAGCTTGATTACATTCTTTTCTTTCATGTCTCCCTGCTCTAAATAGAATACTTACATAATTGCCCCTCCAATTTATCGCACATTTAACTTTAAATGAAACTTTTTACTCTTTGTCTATATTTCAAATAATTAATGCTTTGCTGCTGTAGTCATCAACGTACGCTATATAAAGCAATAACACACAAGTAAAATTTTTTAACCTTTAGAACTTCTGTGTGGCAAAAAAATGAAAGGCGTATCCATTAAGTAGGTGCTGATTAGCTGGTATTACATTGAATACCCTTTTGGGGGGGCATGTGCTCGTAAACAGCACAGTGGGTGTAAAGTATTTGGGTTCACGTCATTAATTTCGGGGCTTATTCGCACCTTACAGTTTCACGCCATTTGCAGCAGGGCAGTTGTGTATCGCCTACTGAACATTTGGGAAACCATCTTTGTGCATAAACAGTGGGAGCGCACCCAGAGTTAAGGGTAACAGATTTGCCAGAACAGCATTTTTTCAGTTTTGAACAGTGTCGAGACACTTGAGACATTCATTGACATGTTACGGCACACAAAGATGGATACAAGAATTTTTTATGGAGGAAGATTACCATTTGGAATTGCATATTTACTCTTCTTGGGGTATAAACATAATAATAACAGACGGAGGGTCACAGCATTTGGTTTGTCCTGATGACATTGGCCGCCCCTCTAAAAGAGCACATGGAATGTTTGAAAAATACACATAGTGAATAATACGTGCGCAAACCACACCACCAAATGTTACCTCATTAAACTCCACAATAAACAAGTAACTATACCCAACATGTTCAAGCACAACCATTCCATTAGATGAGAATCGAAGACATGCAGAAGCTACGTGGCTAATATGTAATTGTTATCGCAATGTAATCGACAAAGTAATGCTGTAAACAGCAGCAAAGGCAAGCATGAGTAGCCGTGGTGCAACTTTGAAGCTCGTGCACAAGGCTGGTTTGTCTGTGCCTGCATTTACACGGTGCCAAAACCGTTTCATTCTGTCATGGCATGAAAGAGCTTGCTGTGATAAGTGCCTATGCTGTCCCACATCTGGATAGAACGGAGAACATGACCAGGCATTTGATTGTAAGCACCAAATTGAGCAACAGATCTGGCCCTTCGCTTTAGCCACGAGGAAGTCAAATAACATAGAGGTTATTCTCCTTCAAGTATTTTTTTTTAGCATCCCAGTTTCCTCAGTCTGAGCAACATGGCACACGAAAATTTGTTGGCGTTGCCATCCCTATCTGCCACCGCACGTTAATATGGACATTACGCGCTTGCACAGGTGGAGCGTGCCGAGCCTTCAACATTGCAGAGATGCCCTCGGTGTCTGCTAGATGGCAGCAGATTCTACACAAGGTCCGTACAACGCTGTCGCGTTTTTCAAAAACACATCAGTTTTCCAATTATTTCTTTTCTTTAGCCCAGCAAGTGTTGTCGTCCTGCCATAATAACAAGTACTTCATTTTTTCTCATGCTGTTGACCTGTGGTTTGCATTCCAAGGCTTGTTTAGGGCAGTGTGTTGGCTATCGCTTGGACACCAGTGCCAGTACAGGGTGGCAAGTTTCAAAATGTCTCGTAAGTGCTTTCTATTCATAGAAACCAGAAAGGCTGAAGTCTCAATGTCACGCTTTCTTTAAGGGCTGAGCTCCTGGTAGTCACATGCTCTTTAAAGTAGAGCAGTTTTTAGTGAACTAAAAGCACCTTAACCATATCTGTCTGTCGGTCGGTCTGTGTAATATCTATCTGATCGATCGATTTAATCTAGCCTATTAAGTTTGGGCGCTCTGTGATCGTCTGCTTAACTTGACACCCTAGGTCAGCAACTCACTTATGAGTTGACTTAGTCGAGACTCCCTCATACTAAATAAGCCATGTGCTTGAGTGAGTAAGGGTGAGTAATATTTTAGCGAGCTTGAGGCCGAGCGAGTCTGGTTTAAGAAAACTTTGGTGGGTTAGAATGAGCCCCAGGCGCGAGGTATGTATAAGTGAGCTTGAGTGAGCTCTAATTTTTTGCCAGCTAATGCTTGACATGAACCAAAACTTGCATGACAGGAAAGAGTATGTTACAAAAGGGTTTATTTCAGCAATTCACTGACATTTGGTTTCTATAATATACAAGAGGTTTATTTACACTACTTACAAATGCGTTTGAGAGCCAAGAATCTATGGTTGACTGTTTCCGAAAAGTCTCTTGTCACTGTCTTTTCGACCACTGATTCACCCTGCACCGACCACTCTTGTCTTCCTCTATTGCTTGTTGCACCGTCCAGTGTACCAAGGGTCGGTCATGCAGTTTCCCTAACATATTGGGCGTGAGGCCCACCACCGGAGGCGCGAGTGCTGCAATCGCTGTGATGTGCATGGTTGCATCACGTGATCTCGCCTCGCACTGGCAAAGGAAAGCTGGCGGTTGCATGTGTGATTCTACCGTGACTTTGTAGTATCTTCATTTTCGAACAGCGTTGTTTTGCTCCGGCTTCATGTGTGAGGACTTCTGCAAACTACACAATCCGGAAAGACAGCAAAAGTTACCAGCGACATGCCACAGTGCGCTACATACGTGAGGGTACTCTCACGGCGGCTTGCAGTGCCGCTGCCTCCTCTCTCTTTTTGTGTTATGGTTGTTATTCAACTATGGGGTTAACATGAGCACCGACCATGAATTCTCGCATAAAAGCGGAACATTTCGGTTCTCGCACGGGAGCCTTGTCACAACTAATAATTAATGTGCGAACAGTCCAGTTATATATATTTCAAAATAGGATGTAGGTGTGTATATCTGGGGGAAGTTGCTGTCATTGTCATTACACTCTAGAATGTGCCCCGTTGTTGTCCGAATTGTGAGAGAGTCTAGATATAGCCCGGAAGTTCAATTCTTTTCCCTTTATTATGGTAATTGCACCTTATTCCAGTCTATTTCGTTGCTAGTTGCTTGTGTGTGTTCGGCCAGCACGTTAGACGCAACCTGTTTTCCTACATCATACATGTGCTGCTCCAGTTAGAGCTACATTTCTCGCCAAGGTAACCTAACAGTAGCCTGTGTCACTCTCACCCTCCTCCTGGCTCTCCTTCTCTATGTGTGTACTCGACCACACTGGTTTCTGTCCACCAGTAGCGCAGCCAGGGGGTGGCACACCAGACCCGTGCCTCTGCCCTCCCAATATTTTCTTGTGGTATATAGGGGAGCAGAAAATAACGGTCTACCACATCTACTTGCCTAGCTAGGACCCATTCTAATCAAGGTGATGCCCCTTCGAAAAAAATTTCTTGCAAGGCCTCTGCCGTCTGTGGCCTCAGCTCACAGGGTTCTTTGCTTATAGATTACATCTGTAGGATGGGCCCATAGCCACTGTCACTTCCTCTCAATGCTGTTTTGATCTACAGGTGAAAACTTGGTAAGCTTCGAAAACTGATTTATCTTCTAAGAGCTGCCGTGAAATATCGCACAGTTCGTGAATAAAGCTTAGAAGAAAAAAAAAACTGGGCACTCCCTTTTTCATTGAAAGGTCTGAGCCCCCCCCCCCTTTGTTTTGTCTTGAAGTTACGTCGTTCCGGCCACGGTCCTGGCGATGGACATCTGCGGTACTGTCGCTAGGTCAACGGGTGCACGCCATTGTTACTTGATTTATTTATTTATTCAGTTACCCTCAAGGCCCGAGGGCATTACAGAGGGGAGTGGGTACATACATGCATGTACAGCATACAAAGCAAAATACAACAACAGAAAAATTGCAATCATCGCTTGCTACAGGGTTGAACTGAGGCTACGTACTAATAAAATTAGTGACGACAATTTTAAATAAAGCGGCATCTTTTATACCAACAATATCGCAAGGAAGATGATTCCAACATACAGATGTTTTTGGCACAAATGAATCATGAAAACACTTGGTGTGCGCTAAAGGAAGTCCTACTTTATGGCGATGATCAATGCGAGTGGAAACGTAAGTTGGTTGGGCCAATAATCTGCTTCTGAGTAACGGATTGGTGAAGTAAATTTTATGGAATATACACAGCCGAGACACTTTCCTGCGAAGAGACAGTAGGGGTAATGCTAGTGTAGTTTTCATTGATGTGACGCTCGAGGTGCGATGGTAATTTGAAAGGATGAAGCGCGCTGCCCGATTCTGCACTCGTTCTAATTCATAGATAAGCGAGTCATGACCAGAGCCCCAAACAGATGCTGCATATTCTAATCTGCTACGTACCAATACTTTGTAGAATAAGAGTTTCAAGGAAACGGGTGCCTGATTAAAATTTCTTCGAAGGTAACCCAACGTGCTATTAGCTTTACCTGCAATATATTCAATGTGTGTTTTCCAAGACAATGTAGAAGTTATGTGGATACCCAGATACTTATAAGAATTTACTACTTCGAGAAGAACATTATTAATATGATACGACCTGATACTAGTGCTGTGTCGGTTAACATGCATGTACTTGCATTTGTTAACGTTTAACGCCATGCCCCAAGTCTCACACCATTCCTGAACCCGATCCATATCAGCCTGCAATTCTAGAACGTCTGTATGACCCTTAATTGCCCGATAAATTGCGCAGTCATCTGCGAAAAGACTCACTGAAGAAGTAATGTTTAGAGGCAAATCATTTATATAGACCAGAAAAAGCAATGGTCCCAACACGGAGCCCTGTGGGACCCCAGAGCCAACCGGGACCCTGGGCGAATCAAAGTTATTAACAGTTACAAATTGGGAATGGTTACTGAGAAGAGCAATCACCCACGCGAGGACGTTATCATCTATATTGAGGCTCCGAAATTTTAAAATGAGAAAATCATGAGGTACTTTGTCAAACGCTTTTGAGAAATCTAAAAAGATATAGTCAATGGGTGTGCCGTTGTCGAGAATAAAATGCAAATCATGTATAAAACATATTAGTTGCGTTTCACAGGAAACGTTTTTACGAAATCCATGCTGCGAATCAGTAAAAAAAATTGCCCTCTAAAAATTTTACACGCTGCGAATAAATTACGTGTTCCAGTATTTTGCATGGTATCGAAGTGATTGATACTGGTCTGTAATTTTCCGGACAAAGTTTATCACCTGACTTGAAGAATGGAATAATTCTTCCCACACTCCAATCATCCGGAAGACAGCCCGCTTCCAGAGATTGCTCAAATATTTTTGTTAAGATTATGGCGCTGTAGACTTTAGTGTTGATTGAAAACTTGGAAGTAATGTTGTCAATTCCGGCGGAAGACGAGACTTTAAGATTTTCTATTATTTTTTGTACACCTGCTGTGTCGAAACGATTTGCTTCCATCGGGAGATAACCACTAGCTTGACAAACAGGGTTTGAACCTTTGTTGAGGAGACCTGACACTGCCGCCGCGAAGGTGTCACAGAGAATAACAGCGCAGTCATCTTTGTGGATTACCCCGTCCGAAGTTTTAAGTGTTATTTCACGAGTATCTTTTTTATTCACCACCCTCCAAAATTGTCTCGGGTTGTTGGCTAACATATTGGGGAGTGTGTTATTAAAGTAGGTTTCCTTTGCTGCTTTTGTGGCCCTCCTATATTCCCCATTAGCAACGTAGTAAGAATCCCATCTGGCCTGCGAGTTAGAAACTTTAGCGGACCGAAACAGCCTTTTTTTCTTATTAGCCAACCTTTTCAAAGATTGGCTATACCAGGGAGCATGCTTGTTGGTGGTGACTAGCCTCAGGGGAACAAACGTTTTAGTCAGGTATGCTACTTTTTCTTTGAACAAAATCCAGTTCGAATTAACGGAACGAGCCTCGAATTCATCAAGATAGCTGTTCAAAATTAAACAAAGTTCTCTATTGATGGCATCAAAATCGGCAGCAGCGTAATCTCTAATGCGCTTAGTACAATTTTCATGGTGAGGAACGCAAACATCCATAGTGAAATGGAGCAAAGAATGATCACCTAATTGAGGCAAACAAAGTGGAGACATGAACAGGTCAGGCACGTTGGTTAACACGAGATCTAAAACGCTCGAAGTAGTAGGTGTAATGCGGGTTGGTTGGGTGACAATTTGCGTAAAGTTGAAATCAGAACAAAAGCTCAAAAAATTATAACTGTCAGTAGAGAACGGACTAAACTGAGGTACATCACTGGACCAAAATATATTTGGGTAGTTAAAGTCTGCGGCTAAAAGGACTGGTACATTAGGAAAACGTTCCATAACTAAGTTAACCGCATCATGAAGGCTATTAACAAAGCTCGGATCGCAGGACGGTAGACGGTAGCAGATACCCAAGATAATCTTTTTATAGCATGTGCAAATTTCAACAAATATGATCTCTAAATTGGTTACAACAGGCACAAAAGACGAAGAAATATGATCCGCTACAGCAACAAGTACACCACCGCCGCATCTATCACCTCTATCACGACGATACACATTGAAACGCTTTGTAGAATCAAACAATTTACTGCTGTTAATTTTTGAAGTAAGCCACGTTTCAGTTAACAATACAACGTCAGCGTCACATGAGTCGACCGCCGCATTTAGTTCATCGCGTATCGATAAGACACTCCTGATGTTCGTGAAAAGAACAGAAAGCGAATTTTTTGGGCACCGCCCCCCACCCCTCGCGTGTCGCTACTGCGGCGAGTTTGCCTGGTCGAACGCGCCTTCGAGGGAGAGCCGAAGCGATACCTAACCCCACGATGGCGAAAAAAAACAAGGTGGGAAGTTGGGGAAGGGGAGTTGTAGTGATTCGAAAATTTCTTGGCTAGGAGTTCTAACCCATGCAGGGAATCCTGAATAGGCCACTTTTGCCAATTTACACCGGTGCTTTATGGAAAAGCGTAATGAGATTTGGAAGGGGCTGTTATCCCTAGTCACGGGACACTGCACGTAATGTTCTCTTACTCATGCGTTTGTACGCTGCCTAATGATGAGTATCAGTGTAATCACTGATGTATAAATATGTTACTGGAAATAATTTGGAGCAGTGTATGACATTTCTGCTTCCCTAAAAAAAAACTAAATTGTGCACCAGTTTTTTTTTCTTTCACCACCCCTGCTCTTCGGTTTCAGGAATCTCCCAAATTTCATGGTCGCAACCTTGGCAGATTCCATATTTAAATTGGCAGAGTCTGTCAAATAATTTTACAGGCACAGCAAATGCTAATTTGGACTTTATCATTGTTGGCTCAGTGGGGCGGTTCAAAATACCACTTTCGTTGAAACAGCAGTGCTCATGTTTACACTGCACGATTTAGGTGATGTCGAATGGTTTATACATATTTTGTTTCTAAATGTAAGCTTTCTCGTTTATACTGCTCAAAATTTGGTATCTAGTGATGAAAATTGAGCATCTTTTTCCCGGTAACCTGCTAAAAATTTACATTTTAGTGCTTCAAACTGATATTTTTCTGCTCCTAAAATTGCTCCAAGTTGTATTTCGGCTGTTGCACTCCTGACCTTGTTAAACAGTAGTTTTCAGTGACGTTGTGTTGAAAGGCAAACAAGTTTGATATTCGGACATTTTTTTCGCATTTTCTGGTGCCCCCATAATCTAACATGCACTTACCAGTCTGACCAATACAACTGTTGGCGCATGACTGAGGAATCTTGTACACTACTCCTGTCACACAAGGAATGGAGAAGCTTCAGTTTTTCTGACCACATTCACCTTTATTTTTGTTTTTGCCTTTGGCCCCGAGCTTAACAAGTGTGCTAGTGCTGCCCAGCTTCTTAAGAGTTGTACATACCACTGCCACATCATATCTGGATGCGACACTCTTAATTGTGCGCCATCTTGTGAACAAGTCAAACAAGTGTTGTGTATTTTCATGTACTAATAAGAGCTTGTATCAATAAAGAACTTGAACGTGGGGCAGCAGGCTAAAGTGGTTTTCATTATTTTTCTCGCGGACTTCGCATTTGTTGAAATGTTTGATCCATCTCACCACCCTTTCGCAGGATCTAGTGACCACATAATCTGGAAACCCTGCTGTTGGAAACCTCTGGATCTGAGCATAAACACTGCTCATTATCTTGTGCACACATGACTTGCACACAGCCTCCTGTACCAAAGATGCAGCCAATCCATCTTCGATCACTTTGGAATAAGCTAATGTGTAAAGCAGACGAGGCTGTTGCGACCTGGGCCTGTACTACCAACACACATGCATTGGTAAGGAGTGAGACAGCTGCTCACATTGCGCATTTTTGATACATTTCTGTTTTTTGCGCCAAGCTGCTCTAAAAGCATAGTAATCAAGAAAATTGCACCTAACTACTCCAAAACAGCCTCGAAAGCTAGATTTTTGATGCCGACTTCAGCTTCAGTGGGAAAAAAACGACGAGTTTGACTAGTAAGATGCACCCAATTGTTTTTTTTACTTTCCACAATTCGGGTAACAAAGGCCCCCATGGTGCCACCATAATCTTTAAACTTTAGAAAATATGTGTGACTCACAAAAATGTGCTGCCGTGCATCAAGCTAGCTGCTTCTACTAGCTAGGCTATGTGTTCTAGCGCCACAGTCGGCTAGCGAAAACCACCGAGTTTGGTGGCAAGCATAGCGGGGTTGACTCTCAGGTTCTCTGTCGTGCATAGCGCATTCCAGGCACTGTGACTTTCATGTCGTCACTGCTGCATGTGGTCACCTACGAGTACGCATTTGCTGTGAGCGAGTAACTGTAAACGCGGAGTTATTTTTTTCCTGCATCCAACGCGTCTCCCGGATGCTCTGGCACGTACACATGGGTTCTCAAAATGGGTTCCGTGAGCGGCAGAATGTGTGCAACCTATTCCTGGTTTACACTCATTAGCTACTAATTTATTTAGACAGGTGAGAGTTCTCATTGCATTTTATATTTAAAAAAGCCATCGTAAGTGAAATCCGCACATCAATGTTAGCAGGTAGAGAAAAACAGTTGGTTACATGCGAAGCCGCGGTGACAATACGAGTGTTCAAACCATTGTAAACGATAATAACGGGCACTTTGGTGCTTTATTCATGACTCCTTACACATCGGCAATCACTTGAGACAGTTTTCAATAATGGAAATTTGCCACTGCTTTGTTTTGTAATCGAAACTCGCAAAAAGTGCTTAAACAGGTGTCGCTGCATGCGTGCCGGCCCTGGGCTACACGAACTTTTGGCTTATCTCAATCAGTGTTTTGGTCGGTGGCAGTGTGACTTCGTCTTCTTTTTTTCTTCTTTTTTTGCAATAAAATCCGCCTCTCTACAATCAGCGTTTTGTTTGCGTGGACAGGAATTTTTTTACCTGTGGTGCGCGAGCACTTCACGCGAGTCACGGAGCGGCGCGGGCAGCAATCGCAAGCCGATGTATTGTCGGGAGTTCTTCATCGACAGTGATGACCTATAGATATTGAAAAAAATATCAACACTGGCCAACTTGTGCTATAATAATAGCGCGTAGTTGCTCATGTGGAGAAACGTTATCAGTATCGCTCGCTTATCACTTAGGGCCATATGCACATGCTTTACGAGATAGTGTATGCGGCAAGATTTCTTGGATCTCGCGCTGCAATCTTGGAGTTGGTCCTGCATGAGGTGACCGCGAACGGCAGTGCAGCATGCTTTTGTTTTTTATAGCTCTTGACCCTATCATGTCAGGCTTTTTCTTAAACGAACGACCACTCTTCCGTCACTAAGATTCTTGTGCAATCACCATTATTTAATTTCTTTTCGAGTGTGATGTGTTCTTTTTTTTAATGTCTCCGTGGAACCTAGCTTTCAACAAAACCTTTTTAGATATTATTTTACGTATTACGAGGGCTAGATAGGTCACGTGTGTGGTATGTAAAAAAGTAGTGCAGTTGATACCTAGCGATTATCTGTTCAAAAACTTCCTTCAAAATCTATTTCAGTGTAATGTGTATTATGAGCAAATTAAACTATGCACTGGTGCCCCCACGTTGCTAAACATGGGTATTTTTAAACTCCCAGGACAGCTTAGTAAAGGCTGCTAACTACTCCGAAATTCAAATTTCGCTGCTCCAGAAACTGCTCCCAATTTAGTTTCAGCTGTCTCACCCCGGTTTGAGTAAAGCATTAGCCTTACGTCTAAAACTGAAGGTTTAATTCCTGCGGCAGTTTTGTCGTTAAGTGAAGTACGCTTCCATTCTCTAAAGAGACAATAAAGAGCAAAACAATTTTTTGCATAATAGTACTTCTAATTTCACTATTCGAAAAACACTTCTCTTGCGGCGACATGATGCTTAGCAACGGTTAAAACATGCAAGAAGAAAATTTGGGTGGAGATTTCACTGAGATTGCCGTGCCAAACACAGTGACGTACGAAATATTGAAGGCGTCTACTGGGGGAGTCCCACATAGCTTCTACTCAATAAAAATGAACTACATTGTGTTCAGTGGGTGCTAGACCTAACATACGATGGTTGGAAAATTTCATTGAGCCATTGTCGTGAAAATACGAAAAAGACATTTTGAAATTTGCTACACGATGCTCAAATGCAGGGTGCAACTGCTGCGCCGATTGCGTCAACTTGATAAAATTCCTGATTTGTTCGCCGAGCTGTGCCAAAAGCATAATATTTACCGAAATTGCACCACGCTGCGCCAAAATACCCGACCAGCCTCAATATTTTCTCGTTTGCCCTAACTTTAGCGAGAAATAGAGACCCCTTTAGCCATTTCTAGTTTGCATCATAAATCAATGCGGGCAGACCCTAACCATAAACCGCAGTGTAAGACAGCTGCTTATTAGTTCAAGACACTCGCGAAACTCTATCAACCAGATGAAGTTACAACGCCGCGTGCCTGTCGGTCTGCTTACCGCAGCGGATATATTTACCGGCGGGACGACGCAACTACAACACAAAAGATGTGTTGCTGTAGCCAGCAACACTTTGTTGGAAATATGAATTTTCTAGTCAGCAAGTGCTGCCATGGCATGTTAGGATTCATTAGGAACTAAAGCTGGAAGTGTACAAACTCTCAGCACATCGAGCTTGTACACTACCAGCTTTAGTTCATGCCGTGACGTCAGTTGCCATAGCAACACCACATGCGATAGATATCCGGAACCATTGCGAGTTATCTGGTCAAACGCGCCTTGCAAGCAAGCAAAAAAGTTGTGCCCTAAACCTAACTCCTTCATGGAAAAAATGAAGCAAGGGAGGGGGGAGTTGCGGTTCTCAAATTGCTTGGTATTGTTCTATCCTGTGCAGAAACACCGCTTAAGCCACCTTCGCCATAGTACATGGGTGGTGTGCGAAAAAGCGTTATAATATTTAGAAGGGGCTTATAGTTGTAGTCTCTAGACATTGCACAGTTTGTTCAATGACTAATGTATGTATATGCCACATATTTGTGGGCAGGAAAAGTTATTGGCAAAATTATTTGGAGTACAATGTGGCATCTCTACAGCTGTAAAAAACAGTTTTTTTTCAGTTTTAGGAATCTCATGTTCACCGTCTTGGGAAATCCACATTTAAATTCTCAAACAGTTTGACAGGCCTGGTGACTTCTAATGTGGACCTCATGATTGTTTGCTGAGTGGGGTGATTAAAGAAAATACGACTTTGTTGAAATAGGAGTGCTCATATGCACTGTGCATGATTTAGAGAATGGCAAATGGCTTGCATATATATATATATATATATATATATATATATATATATATATATATCTGAGCCTTCTTTCTAAAGCTGCTCGAAATTTGGTCTTTCGTGGTAAAAAATGAATGTTTTTTCGCTTGTAACCTGCTCCAAATTTGAGTTTTAGTGCTTGAAAAGTAACATTTTGCTGCTTTAAAAATTGCTCCAAATTCTAGTTCAGCTGTCACACCCTGGGAAATGTTTAAGCACGAAATTTATTATTAAAATTTTTACCTTGATTTTTATTCATCATTAATGAAATGATGACGCTGAAACTTGTAGCATTAGAGTTCTCAGACCACAGTTTGTTCATCTAAGTCAAGCAATTGTTTCTCTTTATTGTCCCGACTATATCTACCTGCGGCCGGTCTGAAGGCGCACGCTCGCTTTCTTTGCGGCCTGTGTACAGGAAGGAGGTTGCGCTTCTACCTATTGCCGCAATCTTCTTCCAAACTAACTCGCCGCCGTCCATTGGAAAAAAAGGCTTGCACACTCAAATGATGCTCAGGTTCATTTCTACTGTTGCACTTCCTGGCTGTACCAACGCAATGGAAACCTGGTAGAAAGCATGTGTGACACCTCTTTCTGATACTTCAAGACAGGAGCAAATTTTGATCCATTCTGCACGCATGTACCATTGTGCGTCGGGTTCAGAAGGCTCGGCCACAAGATCCGTCACAAACTGGAAGGGGAAATGACAGACAACATAATCTTTTTTTCTTAGAAAATTAGCTTTGGAAACGTTTACTTCGAATTCATATGCCGGCAGCCAGTGCCCATGATAATGATAAATTTTGCACATTCTTGTTCAAGGTATCACATTCGTGCTTATTGAAAAAAGTACTTCAAAAAGGTGAAAGTAAAAGCATAAGAGGGATGGTCACTATTTTTCATAAGTAGGTCTGAATATCACTCGCAATAGCAAGAGTAATAGCAGTAGTAATAAGAATGTCAATAAAAAAATTATTGTTCATAATGAAAACACAAAAAATAGAGACATTAAAGAGCATGTAGTGGTGCACTTTTGGAAAGTCGTTTTAGTAAAAAAAAAACCCAAGCCCGCACAATCCCAGATGCAATCTTGAGTGCCAATGAAAAAATGTGAAACATTTTCATATGCAATAAGGCTTGCAAGAGATGCGCGGGAACAATATAATGTTATAGAATCAGAAAATGCCCTCATTAGTACTAATATATTTTCATTGCGCCTGAAGAAAAAAGCACTGTTGGCAAAAATTTGTTGTGATGCCTTTAGCTGAAATAGCGACATTGTTTTTAACCAGAAATGCTTTTGTGTGAACTTGTAAACGAAGCGAGACGGCATGTCATTTCGATCCGTTAACAATTTTTATGCAAATAACTAGAAGAATATGCAGAAACTTTTCAGAAGTAATTAGCGCCGACGCTTTTGCGTGACACTTGTCCACACTTTCCGAACAGGCTAGCAGCAGTGAATCTTCATTGTATTGCTCAAGAATCAACTGTCATTGTCAAGGATTTTTATTCGAAGAAGTTAGTTCACTGATATGTTTATGAAAGACGCCATAGTGGAACGCTCTGGGAATTTTGACCATGTGGAGTTCTTTAACGTGCACCTAAATGATAAATGCAACCACACGAGCCTCACGAATTTTCAGATTGAGCAAATAGAATGTGTTAGAGCCTTAAAAAATATTTTGTGTCGTTGCGTGTGCGTATTCATTAGCCAATGCATGCGTGCCAAAAAATGCAGGCTGTGCAACACACGCCTCTACTACTCTCACTGCTTCTTACAATTTGAAAAGTAATTGGCGCGAGAAAGTGGCCGTGGACAGCTGATTTACAAAGCAGTGTGTATGCGGCAAAATGCGTTTTCAAGAGTTGGCTCTCGACGCCCTCATGCGGAGTTTGCTGACAGTGTATAAAAACAACTGTATTTTACTCGCTTTTACTCGTTTCAAGAAGATAATTTGTGTTGCGTGGGAAAGAATCGCATATGTTTTTAAAACCTCTACTTTTAAAAGACACTATCAATTTCGATATCAAGTGGGTGGCTTCTCTGTGATATGACAAGGCAGTGTGACGTTGCAGGAACTTGGCAATTCGCTACGTACTAATGGCAGAAAAGCGATCTGCTCGTCGTACATATAAACCATGAGTGCATTGTCCCTATTGACCATGACAGTGATTTCCGTGATTCAGGCTGCATGGAAACTCCGTTTGCAAACTCGAAGGAAGCTTGTTGACTCGTCACGATAATTTCCAGTCCATTGGTTGCCAATACTCTGGAAACAAAAACTTTAAAATCAAAGTAACTATCTCATGCACGCTGGCTGACTATTGTGTGGCAAGTGGTAATACTACTTGCATACCGACGAAACTAAAAATGTCTCTTTTGCGATGTCTCAAAATTATCTCGGTACACCTTTTAAAGACACTAAAACCAAAAACATTTTTTTGCGTATTAGTCAAGTACAATTTCTCAATCCAGGAAATACCACCCTTACCGCGAAACGATGCTTGGTAAGTGAGATAACGCGCCAAAAGAAAATGTGGGTAGAGATGGTGACTTGATCTTCTCGCACGAAACAAGGTGACATCATAAAATTCAAACAGTTGTACTGGGTCTTATGTAAATATTAATTCGTCAAAACTAAGTACACTGTTATCTGTAGGTGTGATGGACCTAAGATACGAAGTTTCAGGAATATTCATCAAACCAATGTTGCAAAATACAATTCATTTTCAGAATTTTTGCATCACAAAATAAAAAATAAACTTCCGTAATTTTCTCCGCTGATAATGAACTTGTGGCATGAGCGGTCTCGGTGTGCAGCCTGTCTAAACTGAGACATTGGTTCTCTATAGTGTACCTTTAAGCAAATATTGCCAACTGCTGGTGCAACACGAGTCACTGCAAACACTGTTTTGAACCAATATTTAATTTTATTCAAGTTACATATCACAGGTTCACTGGCATTTTAGTCCTATCACTTCATTAAACTCGGCCTTGTCGTTTACCTCGTGTTCTAGAGACTTGACAGCAGTCATGAGTTCTTTTTGGGGCATGGCATAGCACTATTATGATCCCTTTCTTGTGCCCAATTCTGGGGCTATCGTGATATTTCTGCGGCAGAATGATCCGAAGACATGCCGTGAATTTAGCTTAGATGTCGAAGATCTGTACTACCATGAAATCGGGTTACTTTGTGACAGATGCATGTTTTTTTTCCTTGCTGGATAATCGTCAATATAAAGGCTAATGAAGAATGGCAGAACGTTTATAAAACTTTCTCTCGCACTACGGAGTGCTCTACTGATACAAATTTTCAATAAAAATGGCTCTATTGAGCTGGGTAGGTGAGGTTGGGCAAATGACTTTACATTGTGTGGGCAGCTTTGTGACAACGTTGTTTTTGGCTGAATATGTTTGAGAAAAAAAGGCTAGCACAAAGTTACACAATAAAAAGTTCGTTTGAGTTGTCTACAACTGGGTTCTGTTTTAGCAACCTCGCAGTTGTATGAAAATTTATTCGTACATGTACCTCCTCAATCAAAATGTTTTACCTCAAAGATACCTTGTTTGCCTAGTGGGTTCAATTGAGTACAAAATTGCGTCTTCACAGTGCGGTCATTTCCAGTTTTTTAGGGTCCTCCCCATAGTGCTGATGATGTGCCTATCAGGTTTGACTTCTGTCGCTCATCCTAGGTAAAGGGGTCGTTCAAAGTTTGCCGTGTGGAAGTTATCCTTCTCGAAGGTTTTTTCTCCGAAACCCGCACCGTCGAATCCTAAACGTTGCTAGTATAGGGAACCAGCACTGGAGTTTCCATAGCCACCCTGGCGGTGAGAGCGCGCACTTTTCAGCTGCTCCCGCAGAGGAGAGTGGCGGCTGGCAGAGATGGTGCGTGCGCGCATCTCCGTAACAAAACCAAAGGAATGGCTTCTCGGGCTGGTTGGTATTGCATTTTTTTAGAGAAATATACCTCCTTAGTTCGCAGAGAATGTTTCAGAGGGAAGATATAGTAGAGAGATAGGACAGAGTGCGCACATACAGCCAATTTTATTGCACAGATGGCGGGAATATATATATACGATCAAGAGAACGAGGAGATAACACATCGAAGAAAGGACAAGTGATGGCGAATGCGCCAGACCACCTTATTCCAATCCTAAAATGGCAACTTAACTGAAAAGATACCTATCAATCTGTCGAATAGAGAATACAGGTATCCTCTTCAGTTAAGTTGTCATTTTAAGACTGGAATAAAATGGTCTGGTGCATGCGCCATCATTTGTCCTTTCTTCTGTGCGTGATCTCCCCGCCCTCTTGACCGTATATATATTCCCGCCATCTGTGCAATAAAAGTGGCTGTAAGTGCACGCTCTGTCCTATCTCTCTGCTATATCTTCCTTCTCAAACGTTCCCTGCGCACGAAAGAAATATATTTCTCTAAAGAAACAACCAAAGAGCGCTGGCGGTACTGCTGCGTATTCAAGTGCAAAGGTCTGTAAAAAGGAGGACGTATAGAGGAAAGGGAGAACGTAGAAAGAGGAGGCAGCGTTGCATGCAAGCGGTCAGCTGAGTAAAATTCTGCTCTTTCTCTCCTTTCTAGTGGTGTCGGGCTCGTTTCTAAACCGAATGGCACGTGTCTGCTATATTTATTCGATAGTGAAGACAGCCCCCAGTGGAAGCCGAGGCGAAACAGTCGAGTTTAAATGGTGTTTTGTTGGAAATGAAACGAGCATACTATGCAACAAACGGCATTGTAAACATTTTTTCATCTGGCCCGCTGAGCGTTGAGTAGTGAACTTCAAGGCTAACAAAGTTTTCATGCGTCCGTCCGTTTGACCATCACCTCAAAACTTTATCTGGTGCCACTGTGTGTAGTGAATGAAACGATAGGCAGGTAGTCTTTTTTTTGTAAATGGTTGCGTGTAAAGGAAAGGGGCATTGCCCACAACACTTGTGCAGGACCACAATCATACGCCTCTGGGCTGTTCAAAAGATACTCGCGAGGTAAAAACTCGATGCCAAATTGCCTCTGCTTAACCTAATTTGTGCAAAAGACAGGGTTCTTGTTACAAAGGAGCCAATTACTCAAAGCTTAGCTTTACGGAGCCAGCCAATTTAGTAAGCATTTTTATCACTTGTTGCCGTGGCTAAGTAACATCGGAATTTCTGCATTGCTAGAGAAGTATCAAATGTCTTCGACGTTTACTTGTTGTTTAGTTCAGCTAACACGCACTTTCAGTTTATTTCGCTTGCCTGTGTTGGCCTAAACTGAACATGTCTGTTCAACATCGATAATTGCTAGGCTTTAATGTGCCAACAGGATATCATTCTTAGGTACGCTGTAGTGTGCGTACCAAGATTGTGACCGCTTGGGGTTCTCCAATGCGCACATATCTTTTGGTTCACGGGTGTTCTTTTTATATTTCGTCCCCATCTAAATGCAGCCATTATGGTCGGAAATCCATCCCGCGCTATCAAGCATACGACCGCTACACCACCCGTGCTATGCTGTCACAGTTGTTTGCCTGATCAACGTCAACGTACATGCATACCGCAGACAGGGTGTACATATGCCGCCAGAAAAAGTGATGGCGCAGCCGCTATTTATTTGCTTTTTTTTACTACACAAGTACGCAGTGTAGTATCCTCACCGCACAGGAATATAAGCCAGTAATACCATAGCACAAAATCCCAACGAGAAGATGATCACGAGGAAGTTGCCATCACTGCACAACACTCTCTTCGATGCCACATGCATAGATGCAGTCCGCTTTGCAGAACTTCTCTCTGTTTTCAAGTGCTATTTATGTGAGAGTAGCCTTCAGACAGTTTTTCTAAACCACAGTACAGTATTACTGGCGCAATGGCTTTTAGAGCTGTTCATTGCAAAATGAAGCACGGCAGCGCCACAAGTACGTGCTCTTCCTGCAGCCGGTCCGCAAATGGCTGAATTGTGTCGCGAGTTTCTGTCAAGTACTGCTTTTTGGTGAGATACCTATCCAGTCCTGGTCTCCTATGAAACCAAGACTTCGGGTCAATGCAAGTTTCCAAAAGCACATGAAGTTTCAGAGGTTTATTTAATGCGAAAAGAACAACATAGGAAACCACATCAGCACATATTTCATAGTCTTTGGAGATACCATTTTAAAATTTATACAGGAGCCATGCAATAATCCACAAGTGCCAGAGCTGAAATCGGGTTAGCATAGATTCTTTCATCCCGTGTGTACTATCTGGTGGTCTGTCATCTTCTTGTGCAGTATTAGCTGACGTGTGCCGAAGAATAATCCAGAGTTGAAAGTTCGTGCGGTCGTGTGTCTTGTTGTCCTGTTATAAATATATACAGCCATAGGCTATAGCTGCAGACTAGTTCACCTGGCTTGCAACCCTGTAAGTCATGTGTAGAAATTATGAAAGACCTTGTGTTTATTTGTAAATTAGTCAAACGAGCTTGTTTTAATCAACTTTAATTGAAACCTGTTCTTGCATATTTCGGTCTGTTGCAGATTTTTTTGCACAATGACTGTTGAAGTATTTGTTCATTTCTTTTCATAATGGTCACATGGCATTTGATCTGGATAGTACATTATAATATCTGCTGTCATTGTTTTCCATTGTGTTCGCTTGCATATATGTTATACTGCAGTGATTAGAACCTATTTTGAGATGTTTATTTCTATTTACGTATGCAAGTGTCTGAAAAAGCTCAGCGTTTCATCAAGACGTGGCTTTTGAAGTTTGTTGGCCTCGATGGAGGTTAGGAAAGGAACTTCACAGATGTGTTCATAGAATTGCAGCCCCGTCACTGCTGTCCTTCAGAGCAGGGATCTGCGACAGCCTGTGATGGATGGTTTCCTGCCCAATTGCTGCTTGCAGGACCCTGGGAAGCCCATTGTCATTGCCTCATCTCCTGCTGCAGCCTCTAAATATTCGTGCCACCTCTGCTTCCCTGGCCAGCCCTATGCCCATAGAACCTTGCTGAACTCACCTCCTAGTTTGGGCTGCATTACTGAACAGCATTACCATGAAAAGCTGAACTGAAAAATAAATGGTTTGACTTAGTATACTAAGAAATAAAGTTACAAAAGTTGTGTTCTGGTATTCCTCTTTATAGATTGCTTGTGTGCTGAATATTTGCACGGAGCAGTTATTTTAGTTAATGTTTTTTAGCTAATACTTGATATAACAGCCTATGTTACAATTTCACGCAAAACTGAGGAAGAATATATGAAGAAAACTAGACAGTAATTAGACTTGTGCAGTCTTATGCTCCACATGTGGGGAGGGTAATAGGCAATGCAAGAAAAAAGGCAAAAATGAACGATTTACTGGAATCGTGTAGTGCTTCTACACAAGTCATCTAGTGGTCAGTCGCCTTGAAGTATACTACACCGCGAAGCTCGTACGGAGCTGCTATAAGCTGCTAGAGGAAGTTCTGGGGGCGTAATGTAAAGTCCGCCGACTAAAACATGCCAGTAGTAAAAAGCCCATATTATTAACGGCGGAAAATTGCCAAGCCAATGGTAGCCAATATTCGTCGTAAATCGAATGCTGGCGTAATAACGGCATTTCATTGGCTACAAAGTGGCTCGAGAATGGCCCTATGCTGGATGTATGTTAGCAACTACGTCGGTGAAAGGACGGGCCTTCATTGGCAGGTGTAGAATGAGCCGGCGTCGGCTGGATATCGACAAATGCAACAGCAGAACGCCGGCCCCAGGTTGGCTTGAACATCGGTACTACATCGGAAGAAGTTGTACTTTGTCGATTTGCCGACCTTAGCCCAATATTGCAGCCGACGTTAGCCAATACCGGTCCAAGATTAGTCCAACGCCAGTGTGCTGCCTGGGGCAAAGCCCTCAATCCATGTAACAGTGGTACCAAACAAATTGGTCATTCCTGGGTTCATCCGTCAATGACACGCCACAGTGTTCAGGGGTTCTGGCAATTACAGCGCAGAAATCTGGCTTTTGTTATACAGTGGGGTGAGTCGCTTTCTCTATGAAACGATTGTCGTGAACTCAGCTGCGTTAACCTCTACTTCACAGGTCAGTGCTAGCTCACGCGTAAGTTGAGCTATAAGGTTCATATACCTGAGCTTTTCAACATTGTCTCATTTAGGCGGTCAGCAAAGGGAAATGAGGACACTACAACTCGCTCAAAAAATAACTTGTTTAAGCGATTTTTTTTGCTTCTCTGGGTTCTACGTTACTGGATAGATGTCTTGTGTACGGTATGATAAGGTGTATGTATGGCGCACCAATTGAGATTTGGAGACGCATACTGTGCTAATATACTCCATAGCTTCATCCTACTGAAGCTTCGTACTAAACAAAATTTCCACAACCATTCTTGAAAGTGCAGTGATACTTTTACAAACAGCATCAGTTATCGTAGATATTTCCAAGTACGTCAATACAATGCGACTGAATCTTATAAGGGTTAACAAACGACGAGCAGCCAAGACGATGAATAGAGCCGCGCACAGCTGTTTTGTTTTTTGATTTATGTACCCTGTGCATTAAACGAGAAAAAAATTGGCATATGCAATGGGCAGCTCAATAACTTTCAAAGTTCCCAAGTATCATACGAACGTCTTATAAGGATTTGTCAACGACGAAAAGTTGATAATTTCCTCTGCAACCTACTCAGCCACCAGTGATAACACTTTAATCATTGATTGTGGAGGAGGAGAAAGAAAGTTTAAGCGGAAGAACAAGAAGGTTAGCGAGTTCTTCGACCGGCTGGCTACCCTGTGCTGGTGAGAGCGGCGAGGGGAATAAGAGAGCATAACATCAAAGAACATCAAAGAGCATAAGACACTAAAGTCTGTCTCAGACGCCAGTTGTCCGAAAAAAAAGCGTAGTAAAGCTTTCAAATCCTTGTGGGCTGAGGATGGGCTCGGCCAATGAACCAGAATCCTTTTTTTTTCGACAAAGACCGATCATCCAGTCTATCCAGAACTGCAGTCAGTTCTTGTCTTGTCGCCTTGAAATAGGTGCATTCACAGAGAAGGTGCGCTATGGTTTTTCGCTGTTGCAGTAAGTGCATGTAGAAGAGCTGGTCGTTCCAATGAGATAAGAGTATGCGTTCGTGAAGGCCACTACAAGTTACAGGCGGCATGGAAGAGTCTCCTCAGCTCGAGAAATCTCTGAGGGAAGTCGAAGCTGCAGATTGGGATCCAAGTGTAGGCGCGTGTTTGTAATTTCTGTCGAGTTCCGCTGTTTCACCAACAAGCCCACATCACCACTCTTGTCCACTGAACCAGTCTGAGACAAGGTGCAAGTGAACGAAGTCTTGTAGCTGCGTCGGTTCTTGAGAACGGGATGGCTGTGTATCGGGTACCATCGTGTCGAAATCTAACGGCCTCATCTGCGCAGTCCTTGCCATATATACCGCAATTACCTGGTATCCACTGAGACTTTAAGCTGTGCTCTTTCTCGATTGCTTAGTGATGAAGAAGCCTTATTTCCGCTACTAACTGTTCATTAGGTCCATAACAAGAGGGTGACAAAAGACATTGAAGAGCTGTCTTCTTGTTCGAGAAGATAGACAAAGTTCCCAAAAGTTCTTCAACTGAAAACTTCAGAGCGCCCATTTGGCGGTGAGTTCTGCAGCTGTCGATGACGTCAAATGCGATGTCAAGAATTTAATTGTGATGTGCCTCGCGGGAATAACCGCCGCCCATGAGCTTACTGAAGAGACAGAGCCATCCGTGTAAATGTGAAAGCGTGCGCTGGAATTCCCTTGCAGGAAAAGTAATTTGGCCCGTTTCAGTGCTAGATGCGACGACTTTTTCTTATTTTGGATGCCAGAAATTGTAAGAAGGGCTTTGAGTGGGTGTAGGCACCACAATGGTAACGGGGGCCGTGGTGCATGCGTGAAGTGCAATGGAAGCACTGCGCAATGCTCAGCCACAGTTGCGCTGAATGCTGATTGGGGCCTAGAAGTTCGAAGTGAGGCGAGTTGATGTGATGGAAGACGAGAGAAATGTCTTAGGTGCATTTTCAAAGCGCCTACGCGGATTTATGCGTTGACTGGATAATCACGCGCAATGATGACTGTCGCTGCTGTAGACGCGCATTTCGGAAGACCAAGGCATATCGCAGTGCTTGGGTTTGATTGACTGAAGGACGCCCAAAGTTGATCTTCAGATCCTGCAAAGCACTGGTAAGCTGTGGCGCATATAACCGAGAAACAGAACAGTGTAAAACTGAAGCATTGCTCGTACCGATGCATCCCACGTTTTTCAAGCAAGAAACCTCAGCACGTGGGTGATTATGGTAAGTTTTGTTTTTATGTGGGCGATGTGAGGGCTGCAGGAGAGGACGCGATGAACTTTGACTCCGAGGAATTGGTAGGTTTTCACTGAGTTAATCGTGTGTTCGTGGATTTCAAAAACATATGATTTGATAGCCTTATGCGTGAGTGCTATAAGCGAGCACTTCTCTGATATCAGCTCTAGTCCCCGTTCGTCCAGGTACTTTGTCGCTAGTGTAGCCGCTCTCTGAAGCCGGACACGCAAATGAAGGCGTGTTATGCCTGATGCCCAGATGCAGATGTCATCCGGATATATTATTAGATGAACTGATTCTGGAAGTGCGTCAACCAGGCCGAGGAGCGCTAGATTGAAAAGTTCAGGGCTAACAACACCACCTTGAGGCCCACCACGACGGATGCAATGATGCGTTGTTGTGACATTCTCCGTCTGTACAAAGAAAGTTCTGCCTTTCAAGTAGCTGTCGATCTATCGGTAAACTACATCCCTCATTCAACATTTTCTATGACATCCAGAATGGCTTTTTGTGATACATTATCGTACGTCCCTTTCACGTCTAAGAAAAATGCCGCCAATAAACGTTGCAGTCTCTTTTGATGCTGCACAGTTGAGACCAGGTCAATAACGTTATCAATTGCGGACCGCACACATCGAAAGCCCGTCATAGCATCAAGGGGCTCCAGCTACTACAGCCAAATCATCCCCTCCATCACTTTCCCGAAACAGCTGGTAAGCGCGATGCGGGGATAAGAGATCAAGTCTAGTTGATTCACTTGTTGTAACAGGGACAAGGCAGCTGGATTTTTACGAATGAAGGACAAATCTGCTGCTCCACGAGTCATTGTACACGGATAGAAGGGCCAGTCACGCTGCTTCACCGAGGTTGCAAATAGCCATGTAGGTGATCCCATCCGGACCAGGCGATGAAGATCGTTTGCATGACCTCAAGGCTACTTGGAGTTTGTCTAGAGAGAAAAAAGTGTTAATTCTTGAATCTCCAAAAACTTGGGCGTTTTCTAGGTGACGCGTGGTACACGCGGACACCTGACCAGCAACTTTTATGCAAAAATCTTCCGCTACTTCAATTTTGGTGTGACCTTGGTGGAGAGACAGACACTTTAAGGGGCGATGTTGTGTGGCGATGTTCGTAGGCCACGAACAATCCTCCATGTCTGCGTCAAAGGTTTCTGTGGATTCAATGATTCACGAAGATATTTCAACCGAAAGGATTTAAGTAAATTTATTCGCAGCTGATTTTTTTTCTGTAGGCGCCTTGCCTTCCTCAAGTCGTGAATGGACTTAGTGCGCCTATATCTTCGTTCTTCACGACGATGGATCGCTTTGAGCCGTTCCGATTCCGCTTCATGTTGACAATATTTTGAAGTATACGTTCAATATGATAAGTCGCTTTTTGAGCAGTACCTCTTCCGTCCGTGACTTGAACTTTGTCCAGTTTCGTAGCTTTGTGGTTTTTCCAAGCCCTGGATTTTCATATATGTTTTTATGTGGTCGCTTCCATGAGCTTCATAGTCAGCGAACCACTTAACCTTTCCATTTAGGCTTCGTGGCACGAATGTCAAGTCAAGGCAGCTGCTGTATGTTGTTCCCCGTAAAAATGTTGGGCTTCCGTCGTTTACACAAAGCAATTGCTGCTCCAGAGCAAAGGAGAGTATTTGCCTCCCACAACGGTCTATGTTCTGACTTCCCCATAATGGGTGGTTGGCGTTGAAATCTCCGATGATGATCGATGGTCCAGGTGCGGATGTTAACAGCGCACGTAGGTTTTCAGGTTCAAAACGGCTTGAAGGTGATATAAATGCGCCTGATAACGTGAAATTAAGGTCTCTACGTTTCACTGTCAAGCAGACATACTGGTTGTCATCGTGAGGTGCTACACAGTGCTCGATATATGTAAGGTCACATCTCATATATACAACGACTTTGCTCAGTTCATTGCAGGTAGCGCACTTGAAGGCTTCGTACCTGGATAGGTGTGCTGATGGGAATTCTGTATACGCCAACGTGCTTTACCACTGGACAAACTTCATAACAACCGACTTCTCGCCGCTACACGTGTAAAACGTGAATGGCATAGTATTTAAGTTTGATTGTCTAGAGACATGTTCGCCTCATATGCAATTTACGTAAGTGCCAGTTTTGCGGATGTCTTCTTCAACGTCACAATAACGTGGCTGAGTTTCAAAGACAATACAAACGCGAAGCTGTGTTGCTGTGATGACAGTTTCTTGAAACAACATCACGTGTGCAAGCATACATGATAAAAACAATTTAATTACATAACTTTTATTTGAGTACAGAAGTCACTTTGAGCATCCATCTACGTATTTATTAACTTATCTAGTCTCCTTCTGGCTGCTCTCTTAATCAGCTCTTTAACTTAGGCCGGACCAAAGTTACTAAGGAATTGTACGACGGTTTGACCATTATGATGCGCTGGTCAGAAGAAGAATAATAAAACAATCTCGTCACTCTCAATGTTAAACCCTTTGCAGCAGATGTGCAGCCCGTAGCTCGGGCGTATATGTGCCACAGTTGTAGGGGAATGCCCCACAGATGTTTGACCCTTCATATCTGCCCTGGAGCGTCAAAAATATATATTGATAACATTAACGCCTGAGCGGCAAGAAGTAGCTTACATTGGCAGCGTTTACGTGACAAATGCGAAGAACTTATGTTATGCCTCAAGTGGGAACCTAACTCAAGTATTCCACGTGGCAATCAAGTGTTCTGCCACAAATTCATGTCATGTCTCGGAACTGCTTTTCGAATATAACACATAGTTCGTCAGATGTCAATTCAGTTTTCTATTGCTGGTAATGCGTAATATAAACAACACATTTGTATTCCGGTGACACTGCCATACGTGGCCTTAACGTTAGTTGTAGTGGGACGCTATATACTCAATAATGCTACGCTGCTTCATAAAATTATATACGTATAAAAATATAATTATTGCTCTTTTCTATGAATAAATTTGTTTATGTAAACAATGGTATGCCTTACATTAGGCACCACACTTTCCTAGGCTATCGGTAGCCTTTCTGTTATATCTACATTATTTCAAATTCGAACAATCATTTTTAAAACCACTGAATACTTGGCCAATCAACCATAGTGGGAATGCGCCACGATCAATAGGTGAAAAACAACAAGTTGGATCATCGCGCCATTACACGCGTTAGTGCTGCCTTTCACAACCACGGTGAAGGACTCAATAACCATCAAGATAATTGTTGAAACTTTCGATGCGGTTACGCCAACAACGGAACGTAACAGATTGTTCGGGAACTAACGTGGCCCATAGTGATAGCACTAGAATATTCAACTTCACATGTAGAAATGCCAATGTTCGTCATCTCTTGTCAGTTGATCGACGGCCGTACTCGCTATCGCGCTATCAGTGGCTGTGTGTATACTTGTTATTTGAGTTTTCGTAGACCGGTCACAAGTTTGGCAAAATAAATAGTTTATTCTTTGACCTACAGTCTACCTCCTTCGTTGACGTCACGACCCTTTGAGAGCTGGGGAGTCGCTTCCTGATTCATGTACCGAACACCCCCTCTAGTCGTGAGCCAAGCGCATGTCACGTGGTAGACCCCTACGCCAACCACAACGAGCGAGACAGACGTAAGCAGCAAACACCACCACCGCAGTACGGGTCTTTACCCGGTAAGGCTCGCACCGACATGACAATGAATGCAGCGACGATGACAGCTGCTGCGCCACCGCTAACGGCGATCGTGACGCAGCCCCGCAGAGAGCCACTGAGCTTTCATGAATCGCCTAGTGATGTGATGGCGGTGGGGAAAAACATTTGTTGATAATATTAGAAGTGAGAGAACCAGGGGCGGTGTTAAGGCCCGACACTCTATAAACTCTAGGAGTTCCTTGTCTGGGTTCCTTGTGGTGGCTTCCACGGTGGCATGCGCCCTGACTACGAGGCCTCTTTCAGCCTCCAAGATTGAGCAGCCGAGCAGGACAGCCTCCCAGCTCCGTTTGGTAAAGGGTTAAAGGGGGGTGATTGTAGGGGGACCGCCGGGTTTTGAGGGCATGCCCACACCATACGGAAAGTATCTGCAAGCGGATGATCATAGTGTGGGCATTCCCCGGAGAACGCCTGACTGAAATACCAAAGTATTGCCTAGCGCAATACTGGGTTAGTGTATAGGTGTGACAGCCAGCACCCGTCCGCCTTATTCAGGCCCTTCACGGGGGACGAAAATCGTAGCCTGTTCTATTTGTATATCGGCGTGATCTCGCGAAAGGAGGTGACCTGATAAGGTTCTGAATCGTCCCGTGATGAAGGACGAGGAAGTTCCCGGTAATCAAGTGCGTTGGCGGAGCAGTTGGTAGCCTCGTTACAAACTAGTCCTCCGTGAACAGGCGTCCAGATGACTAAACGTGTCTTCGGGTGGTCCAGATATTGAAACTGCTTCAGGACTCGAGGGGCTCGAGAAGTGGCGCAACTTTTTGCAAGGTTTTGGCATGCACTCCGCGAATCGGTGATCACAATCCTAGATGCGGGGTCCGCTGCGACAGCAGCTATAGCGACTTGCAACGTGTGCGTAATGCCCGGGGCTCGAAAAGCGAGTCCTTGAACGGGAAGGTTTTGTGGACTATGGCTCCTGTTTACTAGCCCCCGTGGTAAGAGCTAGACGCGTCCGTGTGGATTACTGCAAAACGGGATGCAGAGCGGCCTTCTAAGGCCGTAACCCACGCAGTTCATCTGTCTTCGTGAGTCTCCCTAGCCAAGTTTGGGGCAGAGGCTGAATAGCCAACGCACCCGGCCAGTACTCTGGGATCATGTTGCGTAATGAAGCAACTCCTGCTATAAAGCATACGGGTCCTGTATGAAAGAGTATACGATTTTGAAAGAATATAGGGCTCACGTAGCCCTTATGTGTACGCTTCTTTCCCTAGCCCATTAACGAGGGCCTTGTACTGACGGACTTGGTACTTTTAGGTTGTATACGTAGAACAATTGGCCAGTTGACAACTCGCAATAAGCTCACGTGCTACGTGATGCCGAACAAGCTGATAAAGAGTGTACCACACTCGCCGCTTTGGCTACTGTGGCGCTGACTGACACACCGCCGTATAAATTCACAGATATAACTAATAAGGTGGCTGGAGGGGTAGTCGCCTGGGTAGCCACAACGTGTCCATTTTGTTGTAGTAGTAAAAGATTGTAAAATTTCCACTCGTCTTTCCACGCTTACTCTACTGATTCTCGCTGTGCAATAACGACAAGGCATTGGCGCACTTATTAAGAGATCCCTTCATGAGATAAAATGAGATGTACTTCTGTAACGCCTACGCCCAGTGGGTCAGGCGAGCACTATATGACATGGAATGGGTCAGGTAGGTTAGCGGGTTGTGATCAGTCACAACCTTTTTTCCGGCGCCAAATCGCCAGGTGTCCAACCAATCTAGCCTCCACACAACAGCGAATGCCTCTCTTTCAATTGCAGGCCACTTTGCCTGCTAAGGATTGAGCCTCTCTCTGAAGACTCAGTCGAAAAATCTACCCGGCGGTGTCTGGTGTGTTTTTCCTCATCACACCAGAGCGGGAATGCTGACACGGTTTCTGGCGTATACAGCCGGTCTGGTATATACGGCTGTTTTCTGGTGTGACACAGACTGGTGTGTTTTGGGAAAACCCAGACTGGAGTGGTTGGTAAGAACCAGGCTGGTGTGTTTTTGCATGACGGGTTCTCATGTATTCCTTCTGTTTACGTAATTAAATGCAATGTGGATCGAAACAAGCACTTCAACGTCCACATGGGCAAAAAAAGCAGGCTTGCACAGGAGTGTAGGACTGAAAATGACTTCTCTGTTTACTTGTTTTTTTTTCATTTTTTTGTCTCAGCTTGGACTTTAAGTTGGCCTGCGTTGCTTCTTTTTTCCACAAGGCTTCAAGCAGTACTTCAGGATGTAGAAAAAACGAACATGTTATTACAACATTGCCCAATTCAATAAATGAAGTTAAATATGTTTGTTGCAGATCTGTGCACTTACTTTTAGAAAACAAGGTTAACAGTGTGCAAATATTCAAACTTTTAAACATTTTTCGTATAGCTATTGCCAGTAGATTATTTTCCACTGAAAGTTTTACTACTAAAACTTCCCAAAGACGGCAGTTAATGCTGAACTAAATGCAGCCCCTTCAGATTTTTTTTTCAATTGCTTTACCTCAGTACATTTTCATTTGGCGAAAAAGCTGTCTTCCTGGCTATGGTTAACAAATGCATTGATTTCAGAAAATGCCGGTTCTAACATGGAGATGCACTTTGCCGTTACAGTCACCCCTTCACTTCTATTAATATGCTTCACCGCTTCATGGGCTACGCTACGAGTATAGCCAGATTGATTCACGCAAGCGCTGGTTCAAACCCGCGTGGCAGGAGTGGAAGCTTTATGTATTGTAGCTTTATGTATTGTTTCAGACCAAAAGGTCCAAGAAATTGTACGATCCTTTTCACTATTTAAAATTTCAGGTGTTTTATACAGAGACATCTGCACGGCACATCAGCAACTCCAAATTTCGAAGGAGCACGTCGTGGTCTACCAAAGCAGAAGGGCCTCCACAGAAGTTGATAGTGAGGAGGGGTGGCGACCCTTTCACGTGTAAACTGCTGTCGGCACCACATTGGTTGCACCAAATATGATAAATAAATACAATCCTGTCGGCAATGCCTGATTTTTGACAAAACAGGGGAGCACGTTCCCTCCAGATCTTCACTAACCTAGCCGAAAAAAAATGCCATATTTCTATCCAGTAATAATGTGCTTAGGTATATTTTGCAACTTTTCTTCACATCAAAGTATTAAAAATATTCAACAATTGTTTAAAACTATTTGACTCACACTCACACCTAATTATTGAAATTCCTTTCGCTCAGAAAATTTTGGTATTTACACAGGTCTAAAAAATAAAGAACACAAATTCATTTTTGTTCATTAAAGATGCCTATCACTGAACTACAGCAGTTGATTATCAGCTCACTGAGGAAGCACTAGCAGTAAATATATAGTTGCAAAGAATTTTATGTTCTTTTCATACAGCCTAACCTACTGAGGAACTCATTTTTAAAAGTAGGACTATCGTTCAAAGCAACCGTGACTAAGGGAAATCTCACACATCTTGAAACAGAAACGGCAGGAATGTCAGTGCGATCATGGATCACAGTTGAGGTTTTCCTTCCGCAGACCACTACAGCCAATGAAGAACATGCAACAGGTAGATGCCACCTAAGTTTCATTATTACAATTTTTTTTCTGTATACAAATATTGACAAAAGCAAAGTAACGATGCCTTTCACCATTTCCGCGATCAGGCATGTACAGCCGTCAGCAGCTTTAACTTGAACGCTCTGATGCGTAGCCTCGGCTCACTTGAACTGAGATTAGCGCCACCAAGCGTTAAACACGATATACTTGCTACAGTACTTAACAGATGTAGCGCACGTTGGTTTTACAAGTAAATTTCTGTTTCCAGTTTGCCCGAACGACGGGTCAAATGCACTCACTTCGCATCCCGTTTTAGCCCCGTTTCACTCTTGGCTACGATATCGCGCGCGCCCATGGCATTTCTTGTTCTATGCTTATCTCGACGATGAACCATTGCGTGCGGCAGCTTACCCACCTTATGAGTTTGAATTCGCCGCAAGGAATCACATGCATAAATAGCAGAGCAAACACACGTTCATGGCGTTTGTAAAAGTTGCACCATAAATAAATCTCAAATAAGGTGGCTTTGTTTCTGTTCTGATTCAATACCTTTCAGACAGTGTCAATTGAACTGTTCTCCAAATTTAGAGTGTGCCTTTCTGTTCGGTTCATGCTGCACGGAAGATGTCGTATGGAGTGCAATATATGTGCGTGTTTTCAGCAAGGCGCGCGAATACAACGTAAACAAAGCGATTTTTGTGGGTGGTTATCACATAAAAGCTTCAACTGCTGTCTTACAATTAAATCCTAGTAGGCACGCTAAAGCCCAGGCAGTGTTGCCCACTCAATTGTTGTGCCCCAAGACCACATCTATCGTGTAACCAAACTGAGCAGGAAGGCACGCTCTAAATCGAGAGAGCAGTTCGATTCACGCCGTCTGAAAATTACTGAATCACAACATCGTCATTGCTACTTAATTTCAGACTTATTGTGTAACTGTTACTAACGCTTTGTGCGTGCGTTTGATCTGGTTTTTATATGTGTGATTCCTTTTGACCAGCAGCTCTCTATAAAAATACGAAAGGTGCATAAGCTATCCCACGCATTGCTTCTTTATCGAGCAAGAAATGAGAAAACGAATGCTATGGGTGCCCATGAGTGCACGCGATAATTTAGCCACGAGTGAAACTTGGCGAAAACGAGATGCGAAGTGAATGCATTCGGCCCGCCGGTCAGGCAGTCTGGAGCTACAAATTTACTAGTGAAACAGATGCGTGCTACATCTATCCCTAACAGCAGCAAGCATATCATTTTCAACGCTTGGTGGCGCTGACCTCAGTCCAAGTGAGCTGAGGCCACGCGTCGGAGCGTTCAAGTTAAAGGTGCTGACGGCTTTACAGCATCAGCTTCACTCCACCACATGGTACCTGTTTGACTGATGCTTACGCTGCGAAGTGTTGGACACGGTCATCCCACCAATGACCCAGTGTGTGGGAAAACTCACGCACCTTTATAGATTGAAATTGCAGCTGCTATAAAAAAGTAAAGTCTTGGAAAAACAGAGCAAACTCACATACATGGCGGTTGTAAATATTCACAAAAAAATAAATCTTAAATGTGGTGAACAAGCAGTTGACCTTCCATAGGAATATTTTACTTTGTTCAATGAGCAACTGCGATTTCGAACACGAATGGTGTGTTAGCTGCCACACACAATCGTTCATTGCAGAGACAAGCATATGGCAACAAGTTTTAAGGGGAAGAGTTGAACGTATTCATGAGCGAAGCATTGGAAAAATGGACTTGACAAGTGAGTGCAATAAACCCAATGGTCAGGCAGACATGAAACAAAAATTTACTATTTCAAAACAATCCCTGCTCCACCTATACTATAAGGTGCAAAAGCCCGACACTTGGCAGCACTGGCATCAGTCAAAGCAAGTTAAAAAGCTGCGTCGAAGCATTCAAGTTGAGTATGCCGATGGCTGGAAATTTTGTGGCTGGAATTATAACTCTCAGCTGTGCTCATAAACAGGGCACTTTAGTCGCCAAACTGGATACAGCTTATAAAACGCCTGCATGACAAAACATACACTCTACTGAAATCAGCAAGCTTCCTCACTAACCTCTGTATGCTTCTTCTTGTATAGGCAATTGCTGCCGTGCAGGCTTCTAGATGCCTTCTGCCGCAATATAATTCCACCAGTTTCCGTGAAGCTCCTATGCGTGCCGTACCAGCCTCTGTCCATCTCATCATGATGGTAGATCACTTGACCAAATAGAAGTCCTTGGAACTCTCATCACCCGACTCTAGGCGGCCCTTCAGGGCATCATAATATTAGCGAAGTGAACCTGCACACACACAAACCGAAATTTATTTCGTAATAAAACAGCAAACCAGCACTGATTACGTCATCCCGATGACTGAAACGATGGGCTGAGTTTAATAAGCTCTTATTTACACTGTGAACTGAAACATATGCAATAGAACCGCACTGATTTATCCTTAAAAGGAGAGAGAGAGGAGAGAGAAGGAATGTAGGAAAGGTAGGGAGGTTAACTAGACTATGCGTCCAGTTTGCTACCCTACACCTGGGAGGGGGAGAGGGAGTAGAAGGGAGAGAGAAGGATAGGCACATGTCACATCACACACACAATGCTGAGTTTCACAGGTGGTTCTTCAACGAAGTTGCTGACAAGTATCTCAGGAGGACTCGTGTGGCTTTCTGTGCTGATGTGCTGCGCGACAAGGCTCTTAAGATCTTTGCTTCATTATATGGCCGGTCATCGAGTCTATTCAAGGCACACTGGAGAGTCCAGCGACCTTCATCAAATTGGGCACAGTGACACAAGAGATGTTCAATAGTCTCTATACAGTTGCAGCTTTCACACATGGATGAATCCGCCATGCCAATGCGATGGCTGAATAACTTAGTAAACGCTACCCCAGTCCACAGCCGGCACAGCATTGTAGCGTCACGTCGAGAAATCTTGGATGGCAGTTGTTTCTGACGTAATGACTTCAGATTCTTAGGGCGATGATTGGAGTTATGTGGAAAATTCCAGTGCGCAAGCGTGGCATTATGCGTGATGTGACGAAGTTCTCCAGCTGCGTCTACTCTTGACAAGGGTATTAACAGTGTCGGCGCTCCATCATGGGCTCATCGGAGAGCGTCGTCGGCGAGGTGGTTACCACTGATGCCACAGGGGCCTGGCAACCATTGTAAAACAATGTCGTGTCCTTGATCAGCAGCGCGATGAGAAATGTCTTAATACGATACACCATCTGGTGGTAGTTTCCACGTCGTAGACTTCGCGCGCGTTGAAGGGCTGCCTTGGAGTCACAGAAAATGGCCCCTCTACTAGGGGATTCTTGCGCAACAAACTCCACAGCGGCTCAAAGAGCAGCGAGCTCGGATCCCGTAGATGTCGTGACGTGTGATGTCTTGAGTTTGACGGTGATTGATCGAGATAGTATGACAAAGGCACCTGTAGAACTTCCCGAGACCAAACCGTCCTTGTAAACATGAATTCGGTTAGCATACGACAAATGCAAAAGGTCCAGTGAGATCTGCTGTAGGGCTGCAGATGACAGGGTTGCCTTTTTAGATATCCCCGGCACTTCAAGGTGCACAGTCTGTCTTTTCATGCACCACTCTGGAGATAGTGGTATGGTTGCGGGCGAGAATCTCCACGAGATGAAATTATCGTTAGCCGCAACAACTTTGGAAAACGCTGCCTTTGGTCTTTCTAGTGGCAAGCTAGCAAGGTGGTGGTTAGGCACTCTGAATATGTGACGTATATGTGTCCGGAGTGGGTCGACAGTTATATATGTCATGATCGGATGGTCTTCAGCAATACCAATTGTTGCTAACGTATTAGCGCACCGAGGTAGCCCCAAGCATGTGCGGAGGACTTGGCCTTGAATGCTTTGCAGGACCCTGATGTTAGTTTTTCCGGCGTTGGAAAGCACGGGCGTGCTATACCGCAAATCTCCCAAGAAAAGTGCTCTATACAGCTGAAGATAGATGACACTGATGTGCCCTACGTTTTACAAGCGAGAAATCTGATCACGTGTGTGATAGAGCTGAGCCTCTTCTTCAAGTGCGAGATGTGAGAACTCCATGAGAGATGTCTGTCGATGACGACGCCCAGGAATTGGTGACGTCTCATATACGAAAGGTTCACGTTGTCAATAGAAACAGAATAACAGATCATGGGCTTGCGGGTAACAGGGACCAAGGCGCACTTCCCGGTGGAAATTGTGAGGCCTCGAGCATGGAGGTACGTCGACGTTATTCTCGCTGCTTTCTGGAGACGTGCGCGTACCTGGAGTCATGTCACTGCTGAAGCCCAGATACATATATCATCAGCGTATGTAGAGATATTGGCTGATCGAGGTAGACTTTGTACAAGGCCAATGATCGTGAGGTTAAATAGCGTAGGGCTGAGAACCCCGCCTTGTGGAAGACCACTAGCGGTGTAATGATCAACGGTACGGCCTTCCGCAGTGAGCACGAAGAAGGCTCTCCTCTGTAGGTAGCTCCGAATCCATCGAAACATTTCGCCACCGATTCCGATGTTCGCCAAGGCATCTAGGATGGCATCGTGCGTTACGTTGTCGTATGCACCTTTCACATCGAGGAACATTGCAACCGAGATGCGCTTGAGGTACCTTGAAAGGACAGTAAAAAATACTTAAGAGCTGTAAAACAGGCCAACGAAAAAAAATGCTGTGCCAATCTACACAAAATTTAGTTTAATTCATGCACTTGAAAACAAAACGTGAATGTTTCCTGGAGAATGTACTTATATGAGATAAGCAGCAAAAGCCTCTAAAGCTCCTGCAGTGTCACATACTCCTAATAAATATAGTGCCACTATAGTCAAGACTTGGCAAAAAAAGGCCTCACTTATAGTGATAACTATCCCCAGGTGAGCAGTGTCAAGGAGTGATAATAGAGCACTGTAGGCAGCAGGACGAATTTCAAACTTTAAGGAGAGATGCAGAAATTTTTTCAGCTATATTCGTGATGGTCTGATTGATTTGGCATGGAATGCCACTTTAAAAATGGCTGTGACTTAATTCAGTTATGGCTAAGTGTGTGTAGCGAGAGGTACAGTTATTCTTATCAGGAAATATTTAGCTAGCATCCGCTGTAGTTTAGCGATCACAGCCTGTCATAGGAAAGAGCTGGAAGGGTGTATCCACAGCGCTGCTGCGAATGCCCACTAGATATGTCGTTTTCAGATTAGGTTCCCTGCACGGTTATGCTTTTCTAGACATGTGGCTAAATCTTGCTCTGTGTCCTTAGCTCAACTGCCTCTTTTTGGTTTCGTTCTGAAGTCCATGGCTCCTTTAAGCCCATGGCTTCGACTCACTTTTTATATCTGTCAGCGATTGGGACCGAGCCGTAACTTCAATATTTACGATGGCAATATCAGCCCCTCCTCTGTTAAATCTGAACTGCACATAGAGTTGAACAGGCACACATAATTGTGACTTTCGATTGCAAATGCAGTGGCAATGGGGCTTGCTTCTTCTCTGTCGTATGCTACATGTCGCGGTGAGTGGTGCAACCACCGAATGCAGCAAAATGGCGATAACGTAGCCAATGTAGGTAACGCTACAAAAATCAAAAATCATATGCATAATCAAATGGGAGTACATTGGAGTCCCACCAAGCATGGCATTTTTATAGCCTTAAAGTGGCATGGCAGTGACGGTGATAGTCGTGATCTCTTTTTTCTTGATTAGCATGAGCTGATAAGATTGTTTGGGAAGATTAGGCATTGATGATAGCATCTAAAGATGAGGCATTCATTATCAGTAACACAAAGAACACATATAAACAAGCGTGGTGTCGACACACAGGGAGCTTGCATATTTGAGCTGGAAACCCTTCACTAGCAAACAATAACGGCTAATGAACAAACACCTGGAGAGATATTTATATTCACACGGAGCAAAATAAAGTATGAGTGGTACTAAAGGAACCTAAAATTGGTAAGCTTCGGGCTTCGCAGGTCTCATGCTTGTTTTGTGGCTTTTCCTGAAACATGAGCACTGTGGTGCAGCACATTGAAGAACATATGTTCAGTTATCTAATAATATTCGCCCCGCCAAGGCGGTCTAGTGGCTAAGGTGTTCGGCTTCTGACCCCCAGATCGCTGGTTCGTATCCCGGCGGCGGCGGCTGCATTTTCAATGGAGGCGGAAATGTTGTAGGCCCGTGTGCCGAAAATAGGGTGCACGTGAAAAACCCCAGGGTGGGCGAAAATTTTCGGAGCCTTCCATCACGGCTCTTTCATAATCATATGGTAGTTTAGAGACATTAAACCCCACATATCAATCATGTAATGGTAATCACATCGCGTATGCTAACGCTCTTCCAACGAGACGTAGGCACTATCTTAAGGTCATTTTTGCATTTACTAATATGTCAAATAGTTTTTTTCAAGCATTATTGCTTACTAGAATTACCTATATGGTTTATTTCTTCTCTTTGTGCACACTTATGCTTAGGATGTAACAATATTTGTTCTGTTGAAGAACTTGTAATGTTATCGTTATTCTTTCCATTTGTATGTATGTACCGAACTCCTGTTAGCCGTGCATTGGGCTGCAGTACCTAAAAATAATTCAATAATAATAATCACTCGCTTGCACCTGTCACGTTTACTCTATTTGTGACAAAACGTGGCACCGAGAACTGCGGTATTTGACAAGTCACCTGAATACTATCGTAGGATCTTTCCAATTAGGAAATATTCGCAAAGCAAGGTTCCATAGATTCGCACACTGCGCAGAGCATCTGCTGACATGCATGCCTCTCTCGCGTCGACGGCATCTCGGCGTGAGCACATACGGTTGTATATGAACTTTTAGATTAGCACACGCAAAGCTTCGCGTTTGTGATGCACGTGCGTTTTGAACCAATTTCTGGCGTGCTCCCTTTACATGACCCTCGCAAAGCTACAACTGCAAGCTTTGCGCTGGGTATTCTATATGCAGGTTACATGTAGCGAGTGGTCAGCAAGCGCTCTGGAATATGACCTTGTTAGGTAAACA
>WOVY01004609.1:0-21369 GCA_013436015.1 Rhipicephalus annulatus | reverse complement strand
AGTTGTTCTTTATGGAAGACCATGAAAGGCATGTTTGAGTGAAGAGAATTGTATGTAAGGGTTGCCATGTTGAAAAGAAAAAGTTTATGAATTGTTAGAATACGAAGCCCTTGTAAAATAGAAGATGCGCTACATCGTGATGGTTGATATGTGATAATGCGAATGGCCTGGTTTTGAACATATTGCAAAGGAGCAAGATGAGTGCTATATGTATTGCACCAGGATGCAATGCAGTAAGTGAAGTGACTGTGAACGAAGGCATAGTAAAGAGAAAGTAAGGTATTTAGACCAAAGTATGGACGTGCTTTGATGAGAATCCGGATGCCATAAGCTGCTTTTTGCATTAGGTGTGAGATATGGGAAGTATACTTTAAATTTGCATCAAGAATCACTCCTAGAAATCTACACTGACTGGAGGCTTTGATAGGATAATTATTGACCGTTATAGACGGATATTCAGTGACCTTTTTTTGAGTGGGGTGAAATAGCACAAAAACTGTTTTACTAGGGTTAATTTCCAGTGAATTATGACGACACCAGCGAATTATATTTTCAAGATCACTGTTTAGTTTAAAAGTAACAGTATCGATCGAGGTGCAAGCAGTTAAAATCGTAGTGTCATCCGCATACAGATAAGGTAGACAGTGCGATAGGTGAGAAGTTAGATCATTAATGTAGATGGTGAAGAGTATTGGGCCTAGAATTGATCCTTGAGGTACTCCCCGATTGATTATTTTAAAATTAGAAAGATGATTGGATATGCTAACAGCCTGTTCCCTGTCAGTTAAGTAGCTGTGAATGAAGTTCAGGGCAGGTCCTACAACACCGGCCGCATTTAGCTTGGTAATTAAAATTTTATGAAGGATTGAATCGAACGCTTTCGTGAGGTCAATAAACACTGCTCCAGCATATTTACCTGAGTCAATATAGTGTTTAATCGTATCCGTGAATGAAAGAAGCGCGAGGTTGGTAGAGTAGCCTGCACGAAAGCCAAACTGCGAGGCAGACAGAATGCTAAATTTAGTTAAGTAATTTGTTAGTCGCTTTTCAAAGCACTTCTCTATAACTTTGCTGAGCACAGACAGTATTGCGATGGGGCGATAGTTAGAAACCAAACCCTTATCGCCTTTTTTAAAGACAGGAACTATTTTGGCTCTCTTTAAATCAGATGGAAATGTGCCATTTTTAAACAAAAGGTTAATTACATGTGAGAGGGGATCAGCGACGATATCAGCAACATATATCAAGTGAACTGGTTGAATTTCATCAAGACCCGCGCTTGTTAATTTTAATTTCTTGATCAAATTTTGAATTTCTTCTGGTATGGTAGGATATAGAAAAAAGGACTGTGGTTGCCTTTCAAGCGTACCTTCAAAGCTGTCGGAAACGGGTGTGTTATTAACTGTAAAATAATTATTAAATTCATTCGCAATGGCTGTTGGTTCTTTGTAGGTGCCATTAATGCTAGAAATCTCATTTATTAGTGTTTCTTTTGAGTTCCTGTTCAGAAAAGAGTTGATGAGCTTCCATTGTTCAGTGATACCAGTGGCTTCATGAAATTTAGCTTCGTAATACCCTTTTTTTGGCGTCTCTCAATAATTTATTTAGGATATTTTTGTAACAAGAATATCGCTGCTGCAATTTGTAGTTAAATGGACAACGTTTCGTCTTTTTGTACATATTGTCTTTCTTACGCATACACTTCAGTAAACCATCAGTGAGCCATGGGTTATGGGGTGCAGGATACCTTTTGTGGCATCTAACAAAAGTGGTTGCTTCGCGAATACATTGCCTCAATACTGATGAGAATGCTTCAAAAGCTAGCTCTGCATTGTTTCGGATTTAATTCTCGACCAGTCAAATGATGATATGGAATCTATAAATGAAACTTTGTCAAAGAGGGCTTTTCGAAAAGAATGCTTCGTTCGTGACAAGGCCGACGACAAGCGACAAAAAATGGCATAGTGATCGGTGATATCGAGGGGTATTATGCCACATTCATTACTTGATAAGTGGTTAGATAGAATGTGGTCAATAAGCGTGTTTGAGCCACCCGTAATACATCTTGTCGGCAACGTAAGAAGCTGCTCATAACCAAAGCCTGTAAAACAATTTGAATATTCAACCGAACCTTGATTGGAATCTTCTAATAGATTGATGTTATATCTCCCATAATAACAACGTTTTTCCTTTCTCGTGAAATTCGATCCAGGGTTTCATGCAGTGCCGAACAAAACTCTGGCACGGATGATGACGGTGAGCGGTAGACGCATGCTAGAATAGTTTTTTCTGAATGGGGCTGTTCAAGATTGTCATCGATTTCAATCCATACAGATTCCGTGTTATCAGCTAGAATGGCGAGATCGTTACGACGCTTATATCTTACTGAAGATGATATGAATATAGCTGATCCACCATGACTGTTCGATTGGCGGTGACAATATTCTGGAGTGTAGTGTGGTAAGCAATATAAGTTTCGGTCGTCAGACGATAGCCACGTTTCAGACATACAGATGAAGGAAAAGTGATGTGCAAGGGATGCTAGATAAACACAGATGTCGTCATAATGTTTTCTGAGACTACGCGTGTTGAAGTGGATGGCCGATAATCCTGGGCTTTCGAAAAAACGTCGAAGCTGGTTAGCGGAGTAATACATTTTGAGGCGTTTTGAAGGTTACTCAGCAATTCAGTTGATTGCCAGACACCAACTAGGAGGCAGAATGAAACACAGAAAGGTCTGCATCCTTCGTAATGCGGTATACCCGACTGTCAACTGATTTTCGTGCTTTGATCTGACAATTGTCGGTCCATAGGAACTTCCAGCCATGTTCCCTCTTAAGCTTCAGTGCCTTAGCGAAAAGTCCTTTCTTTTCCAACGTTAGATGATCATTTACATAAACAGGACGACTTTGCGAGCCCCCAAAGCCTAGTTCTTTGGTGTTCAGTTTAGCTTTTCGTGCCTTAGTAATGAAATCTTGTTTCTTAGTACGTGAGCAGAACCGCGCGATGAGATTCTTGTCCCCCGTTCCAACTTTCCCTCGAACGCGATGAACGACGTCTATGTCCCCATCTGTAATAACGCAATCAATTTTTGCCCCTACAGCCTTCAAAATTGCCGTACAGTCTTCTCCCTGTGTACACGGAACATTCTTCAATTCAATGTTATTTAGCCGTGAGTATTGCTCAAGTTCAGCTACTCTGGTTGTCAAGGCATCATTCTGTGACTGCAGAGCTTGATTGACTGTGCGTAAACGGTCGCTTTCTGACCTCACTTCTTCGACAATAGAATTCAGCATTTCGACACTGGAGACCAAACTGTTGACTTCGGCCTTCAATGCGTCAATTTCAGGTTGCGTTGCGGAAGCTTTTTGGTTCATCTTCGCAACCAGCTTATCCACTACATCATCCAGTTTACCTTCGGACCAGGCCTCAAGCAACTGGATTCTTTTCGTTAGTTCAGCTACAGTTGGCATAGTAAAACAAGCTACAAGCTATACACTACAAGCTACAATACACTGGCAGCAGCAAATGCGGTAATATGTTTATGAGCACGATGCAATAAGAAAACCCACCAACCTGCAAAGGCAAGTAAGTTCGTTTAGCTTGCGTTCCTCCAGCCGCAGGTGCTGCTGCCAAATGAAGCCGGGTAGCCTCCCGCACTACTTTTGTAGTCTGTTGGTATCAGCAGTCTTTATCACCAGGCGATGTTTCCACGGTTGACACTGGTCACGCAGGCGCGTTAGCCACCGACAGACCAAATCAGATGACCAGGTAGAAAGCGTGCGCACCCGTTGAACAGTGAGCACGGGCACCCAGCGAAGCCCAGGCGAACCAGCGTCGTGTGGTCAGCTACGTAACCAAGTTGGGAACGTCGCAGAAAGCCCAGGTGAACCAACGATGTATGGTCTGCAAAGGCAAGTAAGTTCGTTTAGCTTGCGTTCCTCCAGCCGCAGGTGCTGCTGCCAAACGAAGCCGGGTAGCCTCCCGCACTACTTTTGTAGTCTGTTGGTATCAGCAGTCTTTATCACCAGGCGATGTTTCCACGGTTGACACTGGTCACGCAGGCGCGTTAGCCACCGACAGACCAAATCAGATGACCAGGTAGAAAGCGTGCGCACCCGTTGAACAGTGAGCACGGGCACCCAGCGAAGCCCAGGCGAACCAGCGTCGTGTGGTCAGCTACGTAACCAAGTTGGGAACGTCGCAGAAAGCCCAGGTGAACCAACGCTGTATGGTCTGCAAAGGCAAGTAAGTTCGTTTAGCTTGCGTTCCTCCAGCCGCAGGTGCTGCTGCCAAAAAGTTCACTGTATTCATGGCAAGGCGGCCCAACGCTCGTTATACCTTTCTAAAATCAATGAGGTTACTGCTGCTGAAAAACATTTATTTACAGATGTTATTTACAGGGAGGGTGGGGAACGGTCCTTAAGGGGCCGCCCCGTACAAACACTAGGTGGGCTTCCTCTTACGGGAGCCCATTGGCGTTGGCCGCGGCCCGGGCACGCTTGACCAGGGCTCGTTGGGCCGTCAGGTCAGAGCAGCCGAGCAGGGCTGCCTCCCAGTAATCCCGCGAAGGGTTGGGTAGTGGGGTAAGGTTTGGGGTTTTTTGGCATGCCCACACCATGTGGAAAATGTCAGAGGAATTTTCCTCACAATGCGGGCACTTCCCCGTGCAAGCGGGGTCAAAGTGTTTTATGATTGCCGGGCACAATAAAGTTTTAGTATAAAGGCGAAGGAGGATTCGCTCCTCCGCCTTCGTGAGGCCCTTACAGGGTTTAGGATAGACGTTATGGCCGGATTGATAAAATTGTGTGATCTCCTTAAAGGTGTAGGCAGGATTGGGTTCGAGTTCCGGATCGGTAGGGGACGAGGATGGTGCCCGGAGAGTGAGCGCGCGGGCAGCGGCATCGGCCGTCTCATTACCATCGAGGCCCGTGTGAGCCGGAGCCCATATGATCGTTCGGTGCGCGGGGGCACCTAGGTAGCTGCTGTTCTGCAATATTTTATAAGCACGGTACGAAATGTATCCCTGTTCAATATTGCGACAGGCACCCCTTGGGTCGGTGATGATGACCCTCGAGCCCTGATCTGCGGCGGCTAAAGCGATGGCGATCTCCTCTGCGTGCGTAATGTTATGTGCACGGAATGTGAGTCCGTTTACAACGGTGTTTTCGTGGACGACCGCAGCCGTATACCAACCACCGTGGTGCGGGCCGGAGGCGTCCACGTAGAATACCCCGAATTTGTGGCCGTAGTGTCGAGCCAAGGCTTCCGCCCGGGCGAGGCGTCGGCCAGTGTAGTCGTCTCGGGTCATGTTAGCCGGAAGAGGGCGCACGTGCAAGGAGTATCGCCAAACTTCTGAAATCCGTACGCGCTCTTCCGTGTGTATTGAGTGATTGATGTGTAGCCGGGCAAGGAGGCGGCGACCCGACGGTGTTTTAGAGAGTCTAGTATATTGGTTTGTCAAGTGCGCCTCTCTCAGCTCCTTGAAGGTGTTCACCATTCTCAAGCCCAAAAGGCGCTGGTTAGAGGTGCTGACAGGAAGGTCGAGGGCGCTCTTGTAGATTTTGCGGAGAATGACTTCGAGTGCATTCTCGTCGGATTTGCGTAGGTGGAGGTATGGAGCCGAGTACAGGACTCGGCCGGTGACGAATGCATGCGCCAGCCGCAAGGCACTTTGTATCGTAACCCCCCGCGCTTGTCGGAAACCCGGCGGACCATCCGGCCCACGTGGTCCCCCACCTTGCGCAATTTGGCAAATGTTGTTTCTGCTCTGCGATTTTTGTGTATGAAAAGCCCTAGTACTCTAATCTCATCGCGTTCTGGTAATGTAGCAACCCTTTCTTGTCAGATAGTGCTCAATGTACATGCCAATGGCTGCTAAGGGGGAATGAGAGGCAGGAGAATTCGGCTTGTAGGTAACGCGCACGCAGCGAATTTTTTATTGTTTAACAACGCACAGGAGAAATCTCCCACCGGCACCACCTTGCAGGTCAAAGCGTAAGACATGTTACGAACTACGACGAAGGCTTCGCCCCTAAAAAACGCACAGATAGGTTGGGGTCAGTCAAAACAAAAACGCGATTCCCGCGTCTTCATGCTCGCGTGATTAGGCAGATTGCAGGAAAGATACACGGGGACCCAATCCCGCGTCTGTTTTTCGCGTTCCCCTTAGAGCCCACATCAGCGAACTATACTAGATAGCGATATATAGTGAACTATAGATAGATACAGTACATAAGAAAGGCGATGACAAACACTTGAAGAATTACAGGCCGATCAGCTTGCTCTCTGTAGTATACAAGATATTTACAAAGGTAACTGCTAACAGAGTAAAGAAAACATTAGAATTCAATCAACTAAAGAAACAAGCAGGATTTCGAACAGGCTACTCAACAATGAATCACATTCATACTATCAATCAGGTAATAGAGGAATGCTCAGAATATAACCCACCACTATACATAGCCTTTATAGATTACGAGAAGGCGTTTGATTCAGTAGAAATATCAGCCGTCATGCAAACACATCGGAATCAGGGTGTCGATGAAACATATATAAACATCCTGGAAGAAAGAAATATACAGGAGAACAACTGCTACCATAGTGCTTCATAAGAAAGCAACAGAATACCAATAAGGAAGGGTGTAAGGCAGGGGGACACAATCTCTGCATTGCTATTTACCGCGTGCTTGCAGGAGGTTTTCAGAAGGCTAGAATGAGAACAGTTAGAGATAAGAGTTAATGGAGAGTACCTTAGTAACCTGCGCTTCGCCGATGATATTGCTTTGCTGGGTAACTCAGGGGACGAATTGCAACTCAGGATTACGAGGTTAGACAAGGAGAGCAGAAAGGTGGGTCTTAAAAATATTCTCCATAAAACAAAAGTAATGCACAACAACCTCGGAAAAGAGCAGCGCTTCGAGATAGGTAATAGTGCACTTCAAGTTGTAAAAGAGTATGTATACTTAGGACAGGTAATATCAACGGAGCGTAACCACGAGACTGAAGTAACTAGAAGAATAAAAATGGGGTGGAGCACATTTGGCAAGCACTCTCAAATTATGACAGGTATATTGCCACTATCCCTTAAGAGGAAGATATATAACAGCTGTATCTTGCCGGTACTTAGCTACGGAGCGAAACCTGGAGACTTACAAAGAAGGTTCGGCTTAAATTGAGGACGATGCAGCGAGCAATGCAAAGAAAAATGGTAGGTGTAACCTTAAAAGACAAGAAAGAGAGCAGTGTGGATTAGGGAACAAACGGGGATAAGGATATCATAGCTGAAATTAAGAAGAAGAAATGAACATGCACCGGGCAGGTAACGCGTAGACAGGATAACCGCTGTTCATTAAGGGTGACTAACTGAATTCCCAGAGATGGCAAGCGCGTTAGGGGGAGACAGAAGGTTAGGTGGGCAGATGAGATTAAGACGTTTGCGGGTATAAATTGGCAGCAGCAAGCACAGGACTGAGTTAAACTGGCGGAAAATGGGAGAGGCCTTTGTCCTGCAGTGAATGTAGTCAGGCGAACGATGATGACGATAGATAGATCAATAGATAGATAAATAACAGACAGACAGACAGATAGATATATAGATAGATAGATAGATAAATAGATAGATAGATAGATAGATAGATAGATAGATAGATAGATAGTAGATAGATAGGTAGATAGATAGATAGATAGGTAGATAGATAGATAGATAGATAGATAGACGCACGGACAAATGGACGGATGGATGGATGAATGGACGAATGGAGGGAAGAAAGGATGGATGGATAGACGGATAAACGGACACACGAATAGATGAACAGATGAATGATGGATGGATGGATGGATGGATGGATGGATGGATGGATGGATGGATGGATGGATGGATGGATGGATGGATGGATGGATGGAGGATGGATGGATTGGACGGACGGACGGACGGATGGACGGACGGACGGATAGATGGATGGATGGATGGAATGAATGGATGGATGGATCATGCGATTGAATTTTGTTTGGGAATTTTTTTAGGCGGGCAGCATATATTGGTGCTACTTTCGCTGCAGTCTGGTGCCTAACATTGTCCCGGACTGAGTGATCTCGTATTGGAGAAGGAAATCACCTTGAAAATTTTGTAGGCTGGTCGACGAAGGTGCCCATACTTGCGGGTGCTTGTTCCAGACACAAGGACAGTGGAGTCAAGGTGATACCTTGCACCAACAGGTTTGTCATGGAATCCAATCAGTTGAAACAAGTGACGCGCTCACACATTTTGGGACCAATGACCCAACTATGGCACCGATGCTGTCGGACGAGAAGGGCCGCGTGGGTTGTCGCAGGGTCTGCGTCAACTTGGCGCCTGAGCAGAAGGCGTGCCGTTTACGAAGTCCTTCGAGCATTGACGTCTGACCAGATCTATTCCTTATCCGGCACTGTAGGCCTCCCGAACGTTAACGTCCAGCCAAGACAACGCATCATCTTCTCTCAAGGTTTGCGCGTGTCACGTGGGCATGTGAAGCGAGGCGACGCCAAGATGGATGCATGTGCTTGCGCATTTTCGCCTGCGCCCCGTTGACCTCATCACATCTGAATAATTTTGTTTAATTACTCTCTTAATACGTTTGCGAAATATTTGCAGGTTATTATAAACTCTAATGGTAATCATAGCTGGCTGTTTCGCGTACATAGTGCTAACCATACAATCTTATTTTTGCATTTCAAGTTAGGACTATAAAATATACTACCGCCATGAAGTGGGAGAACAGGCAAACATATACATATATTCGGTACAAGATCTACGTAGATTGCATGTGAGCTAGGGCTGCTGAATAAAAGCGAGACGTTTCCTGCTAAAGTCAGCTGTTGCGAGCAGTACGCCATGCAAGATAAAAAAAACACGCCCTAGCTACTCTTTGGAGAAGTAGACTGGGCTGGGCACGGTTACATAAATTAAAGCTGTTTTGTCGACTCCTCGGTTGTCTCCAGCGTACACTGCTTGCGCGCTCAGAACAAGCAGCTTATTTGCTCCACCCTTCTTTCCCGGGTCGCCAGCACCACAATTTCATAGATCTGTCAAAACAAACTTCACCCATTAGCAAACGAGTCGCTATCTTCGTCATTTTCTTAAGATGTCTATCTCGTCGTCTTCTTGTGACGCCCTTTGATCTTTGAGTGTGTTATGTCTTTGTGGGAAGGTCTCTCTGCAAAATATGTGACATGTTGTGAAGTCCACAGCAAGGCGTACCTTCGAACAGTCCAAGAACAAACAATCCTCAGCTCACTCCCTTTCTTTTTCTGTTTAGCCATGGTCACGCGTGATTTCTATGGCATTAAACAAGATTGTAAACAGAATTTTGAGCCAACGAGCCAGCGGGGGGGAGGGGAAGTGCTTTTTGAAAAGTAAAGAAAAAAGTTAGCTTCTTAACTGTTTCTCAGGAGGAGGACACCTCAACAGTAGCTCACGAGGGCTGGGGGTAAAGAATGGGAATAAAAGGATATATTCAAAAGGTAGAGAGAGAGTAAGGAGAAAGCGAGGTGGTGGGACAGGGAGTGACGAAAGTAAAGAGAAGACAGGAAAGAAGGACACTTTTGCAGGAGTCCGAGGACATGGCAACACTGGCGAGAGCTATTGTTGGCATCAGGAGATGGCGTAGGGCTAATCCAGACGGCCAGAGCTACGGTGCCGTCGTCGTTGGGGACCGGTGGCAGGAGGTCGCGTGGGACCAACCCAGTCAGCCAGAGCTACGTTGTTGTCGGAGATTGAGAAGGCACAACCGGTCGGCAGGGAATCCAGCGAGCGAGTCCCCAAGACAGCAGCTTCTTTAGCGTTCCCCATTGAACATGGCGCACTGCGTGTGCGGATCGCGATTCCCCACAGTGATCAAAAACCGGAGAGTGGTTTGCCAAACGCCGATGGCCGAAGGCTTCAGCGCCAACAGAGCAGCGAAGTGCAGCTGTAGTTGTGGGCTTTCCGCTCGCGCAGAGACAATGCAGAAGATGGAGATGTACAGCAGAAAGAGAAAAAAAGTGGCGACTTTGGTAGAAAAGGAAAGGTGAAGGGCAAAAAAGAAGTGGCATGTCCGCCGGAGATACTCCGAAAAGGCGAGAGAGGCATTGTTGTAATTTACCAAACATGAGGTGCTCAAAGAAGCAACTATGCGGCTTGCGAAACCGGTGCAAGAGTGTTGGTCCTCTGCCGGCAACATAAAATGATTAGCTAAGTTCTCTTATTGAGTATAGGTTAAATTTTTCGCATGAATTGGGGCTCATGTTTTCATTTTTATGTGTGTTGCTTATCCGTTGTTATCTAAAAAGCGCAGAAATCGAGGGAAGAAGTCTGAAGGAACAAAAAATTCCTGAACTCGGGGTGCTGCAGGAGATATTGGATATTTATGCCATAAAAGGTGCCATTACAGTCTTTGGCCATACACTTCCTCTCTTATTTTTGAAGAGCATAGCAGTCAATCAGAGTGATATTCCTTGCTTTTCTTTTAAGAAGTTCCTAGTTCGTCCGCGGGAGTGCTTGCACCTTTTTGATTACAATGCGAACACTTGCTCTTGCGCAAATGAGAGTGCTTATGAATTACTGTAGAAACACGAAAAACGCAAAGGTGGCCGAAAAATACGCACAAATTTGTTCATTGCGAAGGACACTCTAGTTAAATGAAAACACCTTCGAATGTTTAAACAAGTGCGAAATATCTGCAACTGCCTGACAAGCGCAAAAAAATCAGCAACATTTGCCTTGATTGATGCGCCTGTGATAACAGTCCACTCTGCATCTCGCGCTTATCTTCACCAACGACAGCTCGAGAGATACCCATGACTCAGGAGTCGCGTTGATGAGTGTACGGAGCACCCATGCGGAAAAAGGTGGGTCGAGGATGTGAGTGTATGTGAATGCTCCAACTTTTTGTCTAGCTACAACGCCATGCATCTTATAAACTTTAGAAAACGTTAGCAGTGTCTTTTCTGCTGCAGCAGAAACCACTTGGCAACCTTTTCCTACTGTATGCAAGAGTATCTTTAACTCCGTCTATTAGGGGAAATTTATATTACAGGTTTCTTGAATTACGCGCAGCGTATTAACGGAACGAAATGGGGACTCCTGGTATGTACTCGCCGTTTCCAAGTGGTCTAACTTAACAGAAGTCCTCAACTACGGCACCTTACGTAGCCTGGGTTGCTTAGGGATGTACATCTCTCAAAACAAGAAAACCAAACAGCGTATACACTCCATTAGTTCAATATGAAGGGTGTTTTAAAAATGTGCTTATTAGTTTGAAACCAATCACAGAAAGGGGGCATCTATTCCTAACTGCTGCATTAATTTTACTTTGCCAGAAAGCATCTCCATGTTTTTACAAATAATAATTGTTACAGTAAATATAAACACTATACAATCACCTTTTAGAAAGTGAAAGTAGCTGGTCGAGTGAAATGGGCGAATCAAAGTTCTTCCATACTAATAGTACAGGCACTGAAATTTTGGAAAAGCGGCCAATGGCGAATACCATGCAGTAATGCAATTTGGCTATTTGAGCTGGCAAAACAAAATCCGACGAACGAAACAGTCAGCTACTATTCGCTTCGACAACGCCCTCAATGGAGAGGAGAATGTTTTGATTTCGTTGATTACTGTCTTACTGTCTTGATCTATCTATCTATCTATCTATCTATCTATCTATCTATCTATCTATCTATCTATCTATCTATCTATCTAGCCGCTTACGACGTTCAGCTCTCCTGGCCGTTCTGGTAATGGTATCGTTACCAAACATGATATGGCATCACATGACCGTAGGAAAAGCTTAAGAAAATAGTCATAACATGAAAATCATTACATGTTTGCCCTGAATGTCATTATTCACATTTCTTGGTCTTGCTGCTCGTGCGTAAGTTTCGTTAACATGACATGTTAAAAAACTGGTGTTGTATGACATGACTGCATAGCGAACACAATCGGCAGACCCTAACATGAAAATCATGACATGCGTGTCATGAAACGACAAGACTAAGTGCCACACTCATGACGCACTTGCGGCCATTTCGCAAGCTTCGCATATATTATATTGTGTATTATGGGACGTGAATGAATGACGAAGGTATGTGACTGGTGTAAACCTGATAATTATGAGATATGTGTCATGTAACGAAAACACGTGCCACGCTCATGATGCGCTCGCGCCCATTTCGCTAGCTTCACATATAACAAATTTGGTATCACAGGACAAAAAAGGATGACAAATGTATGTGACTGGTGCAAACACGGTAATCATGATATGCGTTTCATGTAAAAACATGACTACATGCTACGATGATGATTCGCTCGCGGGCGTTTCGCTAGCTTCACATGTACCAAATTCGGTAGTACGTGGCGTGAACAGACGACGTAGGTAAATGACACTTCCGAACAAGATAATGATGACATGCGGTTTATGTAACAACATGACTACATGTCACTCTCAGGATGCGCTCGCGGCCGTTTGCTAGCTTCGCATATGCCAAATTTGGTATGACGTCACGTGAAGAGTTGATGAAAGTGTGTCACTGGTGCGAACGTGATAATCTGGACGATGGCGCCGCTGTTTTTATTATAAAAGCTAATCTCTGTTGTTTATTACGCAAAGTCGGGACGCCGCTTTCGGGACTGTCGCTTCACACTGCAAGCGTACAGCAAAGACGCCTGACGCAGCTTGCCCTGCAAGAGTGTCCATTGAAAGCATTCTTCACATCATCGAGTTGATTGCCCTTGCTGTCTGTACGCATGGCGTCATCCTCGGGTTTAAGTTCCTATCCCGTAATAATGCCGTCATTGACATCGTACGCGCAGAAGTTGAGTTTTCACTCTCGTGTGACATCCCATTACTTGACGCTCTTCATCAGCCGCCGAAGTTGCTCGTTCGTGAACATGCAAGCATTCTACCTAGAAATTTTGCAATTGTTCCCGTTTTAAGCAACGCTTACACTGACGCTAGAGTCTTTTTATACCTTCCGATGTCTTCCCCAGTCGTCGAGTTTTGCCGCTACATTTCTCAACGATTGACATTGCCACCAGAAGCAGCAGTATGTTGGTGCTCAATCCACTTTCCGCACCTGTCGCTTTGCTTGCGGGGAATGTCTCGACTGCGTGCAGGAGGATATCGACCCTTCGTCTTTGGTTGACGTCCCGCATGACTTCTGCGACCAACCAAAAGCAGTGTCAGCACTCCAGGAGTCGTCCAAGAATATGTTTTTTTAGCGCCATCACCGACAACCCCACTCCACCGAACATGCCGAACTACTTGATCTGTACCAGTTACGATATTCCTTTGATGCGCAACCTCAACTGGGCTGCACGTCACAAGTCAAGCATCATGTTGACACCGGCCTACACCAGACCCTGCGTCAAAGACCATACCATGTCTCCAATGGAGAGCGCCGCGTAATCAACGACGATGTTGAAGATATGCTTCGTAGAGACAACATTCGATCATTTTACACTTCCTGGGCGTCTTCTGCCATCCTGGTGCAAAAAAAGAAGAGGAATCTATTCGGTTTTGCGTGGGATATTTTCGTTTGAATGAGATAACCCGCAAAGTCGTCTATCTTTCGCCGTACATTGATGACGTCTATGACACCCTTCCCGGAGCGGAATTATTCTCGTCACTAGATTTGCGGTCTTGCTTCTGGCAAGTCTCAATGACTCTGAAGCCAATCGCTAAAACTGCATTTATTACACCTGACGGACAATACAAGTTTGACGTCATGCCTTTTGGGCTTTGTAACGCGTCTTCGAGGTTATAATACCTTATAGATAATACGCTACGTAACTTTAAGTGGCATATATATGTCTCTGTTACCTCGACGATGTTGTGGTTTTTCTGCATGGCTTTCCTACGCACCTGCTTTGCCTCAGGCACGTTTTGACTTGTCGGACCAACCCTGGCCTCCAACATGATCTGAAAAATGCCATTTTGCCACACGGGTACTCCTGATCCTAGGCCACATCATGTCCAGGCACGGCGTATTACCTGACCCAGCATTACTTCGAGCAGACGCAAAGTTCACCAAACCAATGATCATGAAAGAACATCGAAGTTTTGTAGGCCAATGTTCCTATTTCCAGCACATTGTTCCGAATTTCGCAACTATCTTATCACTATTAACCCAGCTCCTTCACAGGACATGAACCTCTCCTCAAGGTCCACCGAATGTGACCTTGCTTTCACAACTCTGTGCCATCGGCTTATCTCCCCACATATTTTTTGTCAATTGGACTGTACCGCTCCTTCCGAAGTGCAGACCGACACCATTGGCGTCGGGCTTGGTGCTGTCTTCGCTCAACGAACGCGTGGCTATTCAGAATACGTTGTAGTCTGCGCCATCTACACTCTGACGAACGTCGAAGCAAATTACAGCGTGACAAAAACGAGTATTTGGCTATGGTGCGGGCTCTTGGAAAGTTACAGCCGTACTTATACGGCTTCCCGTTAGATCTAGTGACCCAACACACCGCGTGCTTTGCTGGCTCTCCACGCTGAAATACCCTTCTGTGCGCATTGCGCGATGGGGGCACTCTGCATACAGGAGTAGGACATTCGTGTCGTAGACCACTGGGGACGCAAGTATTCTGGCGCTAACGCCCTGTCCCGCTCAACTTTCCCGCCAGATCCGACGTGCGGAAACACTTGCGTCCAGACTTGGATTTCGCTAAATCTCAACTCGATTGCCACCGAACAACGTCGTGACCCACGGAATGCATGTCTTCTCAAATTTATCTGGCACTCTATCCTTCCGGTACCTCGATCTCTCCGACGTCAAGCTTTCCATTTCACCATCCGCGATCAACTTCCTTATCGCTGCTAATACGCTCCCTAAGGCTGGTGGTGGCTACTGGTCATTCCACGCACTTTACGATCGCAAGTATGCGCCACTCTTCACGACGTTCTACAATGTCGCCACGCCGGGGTGTTCAAAACAAATGAACACCTTCGCCATCGCTATTACTGGTGCAGCATGTACAATTTCGTACGCAAATTCGTGCACCGCTGTGCGGAGTGCCAGTCACGCAAAGCAACACATGTGCGTGCGACTGGTACACCGCAGCCACTTCCAAGCGCTGACAAGCCATTTAATCGCGTTGGCGTTCACCTCTACAGCCTCCTTCAAGTGACACCAGATGACAATTGGTGGAATATAGTTGCGGTTGACCATCTGACAAACTACGCCGAAACATCCGCTTTGTGAGCACTACCGCTCGGGATGTCACCTCTGTAATTTTTTGTCGCTTTATTCTTAACACGGGGCACCCCGAGGACTCCTTGGTAAAACATGCCGCACTTTCCTCTACGAGGACGTCGAAACTCTGCTGTTGGAAAGCTACGTTATTCATCAGACAATGACAGCATAACACCCGCAGACTAACCGGACGGTTTAACTATACGCTGGCCGATAGGCTCTCAACGTACGTGGCATATTATCATAGCAACTGGAACCCTGTTCTCCCATACGTAATATTCGCACATAACGCTGCAATACAAACAACCACGAGATTTTCACCTTTCTTATTTCCTTATGGACGCAAGCCTTCCCATAAAGTTTTTCTATACTTACCTACCGTCCTGATGCTTCCGAGTGTCCACTTATCTCCAATGCTGCTCGACAAGCTGAAGAGTGCCGCCAGCTCGCCCGTACGTTCACCTAGGAGGAGGAGCAACGCCTCAAAGAAAACTAAAGCACCTCCCTTCCAGATCCCAGCTGCGCCTCATGGTCACTTGAGTGGATCGCCATTTCATACCAAACTCTAGGATTCTTCACGAAGCTTGTCCCCCGGTACGAGGGGCCTTCCACCATTTTGGAGGAAACTTCACCGGTAAATTTTTTTATTGAACCAGTTATCCAATGGAACGACATGCGCCGGCATACACGTGACATCGTCCAAGTTTTCCACCTCAAAGCATACCATGAACTTCCGCTTGAAACTTCTTAAGTCGCAAGGATAGCTCCTTTTCAGCGGGGCGCCGACTGGGAGGAAGAATATGTGGCTACAGCGAGTAGTATCACCAACCGCCCAGCTCGTTCGGCTCGTGCTTCGGTTCGCTGCTATAATGGTTTCTGGACGGTTCTTCACGCTGCCTATTTACTGTACTTACATACTGATAAACCTCTCACAGACCCATTTATTCAAACACCCTGTCTATAAGACCCGGGCTTATTACGGGCCTGACACAGGGCCATGCCGGGCTCGAGCCTGAAGCTCATGTGCCCGAGCCTGCCTGAACCTGATCCAACAATGCCTTCTCTGGTCCGGTCTGGCCGACGGGCCATGCAGCGTCTAGGTGGAAGGTCTTTAGTTGGGTGTGTGGCTAGTGTGGTTACGTTGCTTGTCTCTACCCCAAGAAGCGCAAGGTAGCTAGCTTGCTGAGTAGTTCGTCAGTCCACTTGCATAGCAAGCTGTGCGTTTGAGGCGCTGAGTACGTTGAAAGCGCTTCTATAACTGCACTTGAGTCAACATCGTACATTACAACGGTCGATTGCAGATAGGAAACAAATGAAAGTATACTTGATCAGGTCTGTCATATCATTGCTAAGCCTTCAATAGATGTCGCTTCAGGTAAAGCACATAAAATATTCCACACCTTATTCGGTACACACTGAAAAAAATTTCGCGGACTATTTTTCAATCCACTTAAAAACGATTGCTTCCTAGTAGCTGGGTGATGTGACGAAGCAGCTGATAGGTTTTCTGTGACAAATTTCTTCCGATGATAAGAGCTGTTGAATGCGTTAAGACTTGATCGGAGTCAGTCGAGCGTCGTAGTAACTACCATTTCAGGGCGTCACAATGGTCATCGAGGGGCGAAGATAGAGCAACGTCGCGGATCGAAGCTGGGGTGATTCGCTGAGCGCACTCACGATACCATGGTACGCACCATCTGCTATGTTTTGCGGTGACGAACCAAATTGCGCCTCGGTGGTAATAAATTAGAGTTCAGACTCTACGGGCTAAAACTCTGGAAGCCTGAGTGTGGTGACGAAAGGTGCTGCATTTCATAGCGATTCTTGGGGAGTTCGTCTCCGTGGCGTCGAAGAGAAGCGACGGGACGGCTAGCTGTGATGCTGGAAGCGTCCGACGTCAATAACTTGTGGGAGCGCAAAGTTCAACGAAAACAAAAAATTTTTAGCTGGGTGACATAGCTCATGTCATGGCTATGGGAGTAGACTAGAGTAGAGTACAGTAGAACTATTACCACTGGGCACAACCTCACTGGGGGAACTATTAGGAACAATTAGTCTATTTGCCATAAAGACAGAAGTGCAGGGCCATGATCGTAAGTTTTATCCACCTAAAACCTGTGGCGCATGTTCACAGTGGGGAATGGTCTCGAAAAGACTGGTGAAGTCTAATATCTTCTCTCTTTTCCCTCTTCGTGGACGCCAAGCCCACTGTCAACTGCTACAACAATAACTTTAAGTCATTGACTAAATCCGAAGACAAGGCGATAAACACCTATACGATGCTGAGTGTAACGGATAAAATATCATTTGGGCTGCCGAGTGACAAAGCCTAGCGAGCTGCACATATGGCCCGGAAATGATGCCGTTTAGCCGGTGAGTGGAACACCGGGCAACCAACCGTCGTAACAAGGTATTACATGAACGCATATGCCCTGATGTAAGACGGCGCGGCATAATCTATACGTTTGCGCCACTGCGCCCACCCTATACAGAAAAATACAGTGCATGATGGTAGTTTGTGATGAAAGTCAAATGTTGGTTAAATGAATCTGTTTATTATATATCGAAACTGTTTGTCATGTTACAATCTATCAAGATTGCACGACATGATGACTATGAATAAATGTCACATGCCAAACGAGCTCGGCAGGGTAGTGTTTAATTCAGGCCTCAGTTCACTAACATATATTATTTAAACACTAGATTGGTGAACAATAAAATGATCTGCCTTGACGAATTCTTTGGTGAATCTTCATTGAAGTTTTGATAACCTCTTCACAGACACAATTCTTCAAAAACCCTGTACATAAGACCCGGGCCTATTACGGGCCTAACACAGGCCCGTGCCGGACTTGAGTTCCAAGCTCATGTGTCTGAGCCGGCCTGGGCCTGACGCAACAATGCGTGCTCTTGTCCGGTCTGGCCCACGGGCTAGACCAGACCGGTTTTAGAGAAAGGAGGTGTACCTGCGAACATGACGTCTTTAAAATGGTAGAATATCAGGCACATTATATAATTAGAAAAGAAGGGTCGGGGAGGTGGAGTTTCGATGCTAACATATCGGCACACGAAAGGCAAATACTTGAGCGTATTGCCGCTCGCACACCCTATTATGAAATACTTTCCGTACTAAGAGGTCAGATATTCTTTAGCGTCTCTTACCGGCCACTAAACGACAATTCTTCAATATTGTTAGTCTTTTAGAACCAATTTCTAAGAGATATTTCTGATGCAAAGTGCAAGTTATATCTGTCAGAAATTTGATTACGTATATCATTGACAATAGCAATACGACTTCTACGAATTTGTTGAACATTATCCACTTGAACTGTTTCGTAAATGCCAGTACTCAGTCAACTCGTATAACAACCGATTTCCAGTCTTTATTAGATATATTCATTACAAACAGCTCACAATCACATATGAAGACGGGTGTCTTGCGCTGTGATATCAGTGATCATTCGCCAATATTTTTCAGCTCAGGGAAATGACGCACATGTCCATTTACGATCAATTTTCATCAGTCATTTACAGACTGGCCCCTCAGCTCCTTTGATGAAATACTAAGTTGAAATAATTGGGATGTAATTCGCAGAGCCAGTAATGTTAATCAAGCGTATGAATCATTTATACAAGGATTCAAGAAGAAGTATGAAAAGAACTTGCTCATGAAAGTGCGTAGAAAAAGGCCAGGCCTGCGCGGTAGGTGCAGCACCACAGTCAACGCGAAAGCTGGAATAGCGGCCTTTCAGAGCCTTTTCAAAACACTCATTGGGTAACTGCTGCAAGCACACTTGCTTGGTGCCCCCTAGGGCATTAATGATAAACTTTTGGGTAGTATATCGGCGTTCGCTATGCCATTTTTCATCATTCTTCTAAGAAGCGTTATATCCGCTAAACACTTGCTAGGAATTTTGTGCCAATCGTCCGTGCAGTGGCTGATGACGAAAAGATACTATCGCAGAAGTGTGTATGCGCCCTAGTTAATAGGGAAACCAGGACAAACTTTTGTAACAGGTTGGAGCATTGGACGGCCCCACTCGTTACGCTAATCACATTGTGTGACGAATGGTTGTTCTTTCACTGTCGCAAACGCTTTATAGGTCGTATTACGCTAGTTTAGCCACATCAAGCCAGCTCAAGGTAAGCTGACAAGAAGCTACAAATCACCGGCGTAAACTCAGTGGTAAAATAACTGGCCAGAGTCCCAGTGGACCCGGGCTCAGCCTCACTGTATCATTGGTGGCAAGGTTTTTTTTTCTAATTCACGCAGACGTGGTCACAGACAACAGAGGTGGTGGGCGGCGGCAGACAACATGCAACTGCGCGTGACCCTGTTGTGTTCTCATAACAGCTTTCACTGTAAAAACAGAAAAATACGCCAGGCATTTATAACGACAGAATAAAGCAAGGAGATTAAAGAAGCCCAGATATCATAAAAATTTCATTGGTTACCATCGTCCCAGAGAGTTGGGCTGTGTTTAAACAATACAGAAATACATAAACTAAGAGGCCTTGATTATCAAAAAAGGGAACCACTGCGCATCTGTTTCAGAAACTACAACGCGAAGACCGGAGTAGTTGTGGAATAGGTTGAATAGCTTACTGAATCTCACCCCGCACAGTGTGATACATTAAATTTGAAAGTTGATAGTAAGTTGCTTTCTGGCGCTCACCTGGCCAATGCATCAAATCACATCTAGCGAATATAACCATTAAGAAATGATCATCTTTGTACTTGTTTATTTAGAACAGAAATCTAAAATTTATCTGTTCTAGCACCCTGTTGCCTCAAGTGAGGTAGTAAATGTAATTAAAACTTAAATTTTAGCAGTAGCAGTGCGCACAAGAGTCGTCTTTCGCGCCGTTGTTCGCCGTCACCGCTGGTGTTATTTATTATCACACGAAATAAAAAAAAACTAAGTAAATAAAAAACACAAGGGACACAATGCGATTCGAGCCCGGGGCCTGCGTGGCAGCAGAGTTCTACCACTTTGCCCACAACAATTTTTTGCTCTGTCTCCTATGCTTGGTATTTATTAAAATGAGATTTGTGTATCTCTATATTTATATAGCGTACAGAATACTTGAAGCCACCTTTAAAAATGTACAATAAACATGACAGAACAAATTCCATACAACACTGTTTTCTAGAAGGGTGTTTGAGCAGTGCCCTTCATGAAGTCTGAATTCCAGTCCTGTTGAAACTGCAGTCCGTCATGAAAGTCATTTAGCAAACATCATTTGTAGAAAATGTCAGTGCTTGAGACTCCGCTGCAAAATGACCTAAGGCGGCTTCATATCGAGAACGGAATCGCGTTAAACCACAGCATTGAAAATTGCACATAATTCCTTGAGAGTGTGTAGCATGCACCACGTTTTTAAGAATACTGACGAACGATGGCATAGTGAATGCTCTCCAGTAACCAAAAATTATAATATTCTTTGGCGTATTGGATACTGTGAAACTGTGATTCCAGCTTTCGCTGTGACTGTGCTGCACGTTCCGCGCAGGTCTGGCGGTTTTCTTTTTTTTTTGATATAGAACATTACACCCCGCTTGTATTAATATATACAGGAGATATGCGACCTTCTTACACTAAGTTTTCAAATTCAATCAACTGCTCTGGAACTTTTACCGTTCAGTTTAGTTGTCTCATTATATTTGCAGCGTCCTGCCAAGAATTACATGCGTCGTGCCGTACTTTTAATCAGCTGTAGAACCTCAATATTTTCATACTTGTGAAAAGTTGTCCACATACACGAGCTATTTTGTTATAAGATCCACATCACCAGGAGGACGTCTCAGTGAAAGAATGCGGCAACAGCGACGAAATTGAATTTTATGGACCTTGAAGCTCTAGGATATTGTAATAAAATTATCTTTAAATGAAAAAATCTCGGCTGATGATATTCAACAAATCGCGTATAATCTGATTGATGCTGGCATACATACCTTAGCAAAAAAATACGAGTCATCCATAAAAGTCTCACCACAAAATTGACCTAAATTATAAGATTATATTGGAAATTTGGAGTATATTGAAATACAATTTCACTGTGCTGCTTCTATTTTTTGCCGCGTTTATTGTGGCCCAGCGTGACTCCATCCTAACAAGATGTACATAAAACAGTCAAGACGCGTGCAGCCTTCTA
>WOVY01004608.1:0-20325 GCA_013436015.1 Rhipicephalus annulatus | reverse complement strand
GTGATTATGAAGGGATGAGGACGATGTAAGTTACAAATGCCCACACAATTCCCCCCACTTGGAAGCGGACACCTGGCCGCCGTAAGTCAAAGTGACGGGGAACGTCGCGTGAAAGTTTCATTGCGACAAACGTGGACAATCTCTGTGCTGCGGTAGGGCGTCTGTTGGGGCGACGAGTCGTGTGTCACACATAATTAAACGGCGAAGTCTCTTCTAAAACAAGGTTGGCCCGATGAAGCGCGTGGTTGGTATTTGTCACAGAGACCAGGAGTGCGCGAATAGGTGTCAAAAGCAGCACCTCGTCACCAGGTTGGAAAGACACAACGTGGTGGGATTCGTCATAGATGATCTTCCGCACGTGCTGTCTCGCTTCAGTATTGATGCGAGCCTGATGGCGAGACTGGGCCAGGGCGGAAATGTATTCTTCGCTAGAAGACTGACATGAATTCCATGGCTGCTAAAGAAGGAGACGTCGAGAAAGGTAGTCGGGGTGCGTCCGTACACAAGATAAAACGGTGAGTAGCAAGTTGTTCGCTGAACGGCGGTGTTGTAAGCGAATGTCAGGAATGGTAAAAGAGTATCCCAGTTTTTGTGGTCGGGTTGGACGTAAACGGCTATCATGTCTGCAAGGGTTCGGTGAAATCTTTCTGTGAGACCATTTGTCTGAGGGTGGTAGCTTGAAGCTGTCTTGTGAGTAGTTCCAGAAGCGCGCAGTACTTCATTTACAACTTGTGACAGGAACACTTTGCCGCGGTCACTAAGCAGTACACGAGGAGCCCCATGACGCAGTATTATGGCGTAGAATAAAGTCTGCAACTTCCACAGCTGAGCCTGTAATAACAGAGGAAGTCTCAGCGTAGCGTGTCAGTGGTCACGGCAGTCACTATCCATCGTTTGCCAGCAGATGTGACGGGAAGAGGCCCGTAAAGGTCAACACCTACAACCTCGAACGGCATTGAAGGGCACGGAAGTGGCTGTAGAGGTCCAGCAGGTGCCGACGTGGGAGTTTACGACGCTGGCATGGGTAGCAGGAACCGACGTACCGAGCTACACTAGAAGAAAGGCCAGGCCAGTAATAACGACATCGAATGCGGTCAAGAGTTTTTTTAAAACCAAGATGACCAGCAGTCAAGTCGTCGTGGAAGGCTTCGAGCACCTGAAGTCGAAGAGAGCGTGGCAGTACAGGAACCCAGCGCTGACCGTCAGGGTGGTAGACGTGGCGGTAGAGAACCCCATTGTCCAGCTTAAAGTGCAGGAGTTGACGACGGAGTCGCGCGTTTGGTGGATGAGAAACTCCCGAAAGGTGGTCCATCATGCGCTGCAGTATGAATCGGACCGCTGGCGGGAGATAAATGTTGGCTCGTCGTCCGAAAAGGGTTGCGTTATTGATGCGAGCGTATGAACTTTGGTAGATGTGGCGGTTGAGTTCTCACCAACGCTCATATGGGTAGTTGGAAGCGGCAACGAGTAAAGCATCGGCGTCTTGATGTTTTCTGCCTGACTTGTAAGTTATGTCAAAGTCGTACTCCTGTAGCGTAGTATCCACCGACCCAAGCGTCGGACAAGTTCTTCAGTGTAGAAAGCCAGCATAAGGCATGGTGGTCCGTAACGATGTGAAGTGACGGCCGTGGAGATAGGGACGGAACTTCAGGACCGACCAAACCACAGCCAAACACTTTTGCTCAGTTATAGTGTAGTTCTTTTCAGCAGCGGTGAGTACGCGACTGGCATATGCAACAACTTTCTCTAGGAAGACTTGTCGCGTTGTAGAAGAACGGCTCCTATACCAAGGCCGCTAGCGTTGGTATGGAGGATAGTTGGTGCGGCTTCGTCAAAGTGGCAGAGCAGAGGTTCAGACGTGAGTGCCCGCTTCAACAGGTCGAATGCCGCTTGAACATTCTTGAGACCACAGAAAGGGGACGTTGGAAGCAAGTAGTTGGTGTAATGGAGCAGCAATAGAAGCGAAGTTCTGGATAAACCGGCGAAAATAGGAGGCGAGGCCAAGGAAACTGCGAAGCTCCTTTGGTTTTTTCGGGGCGCGGAGAGTGAAGCACTGCAGAAATCTTGTCAGGGTCGGGCCGGATGCCATCTTTGCTAACGACGTATCCTAAGACCTTGATAGATTTGCTAGCGAACGAGCATTTCTTCGTGTTTATTTGAAGCCCGGCACCCGCAAGGCACGTCAAAACTTCATCCAATCGTTCTAGGTGCTCAGGAAACGTTGACGAAAATATAATATGTCGTCCAGGTAGCATAGGCAACTTTTCCATTTCAGGCCACGCAGCACGGTATCTATCATGCGCTCAAAAGTCGCGGATGCGTTGCAGAGCCCGAAAGGCATCACGTTGAATTCATATAGCCCGTCGGGGGTTGCGAATGCCGTTTCCTCCTCATCGTCTTCATGCATGGGGATCTGCCAGTACCCAGAACGCAAGTCGATGCTTGAAAAGAATTCCGCGCCTTGAAGGGAATCAAGGGCGTCGTCAATGCGTGGCATAGGGTACACGTCCTTGCGTGTGATCTTATTGAGCGCCCGGTAGTCCACGCAAAACCACACAGAGCCATCCTTTTTATGGACCAAAACAATAGGAGACGACCAAGGGCTAGATGAGGGACGGATGACTTCCCGTTTAAGCAAGTCCGCAACGTTTTCTTCTATAATTTTTCTTTCAGTTAGAGACACGCGGTAGGGTCGGCGGTGTACAATAGATGTCCCAACAGTTGAATTCGATGTGCTGTAGTATTAGTGCGGCCCAGCTTAGACGAGCAAATATCGAAAGAATTTGCATGTTTCTGTAACAATGCGAGCAGCTGCTGCCTCTGTGAATATGTCAATTCGCTGCTGATAGTGGTGGTAAAGGCGGGAAGAAGAAACATGCTCACCGAGGCAAAGTTCTTTGGATGCGATGGGCCTTAAGTGGCGTGACGAGTACAGGCTCGAGGTCAGCAACACGGGCCACAGTAGTGCCCTGTGGCAGTAAGATCTTCTCCGGTGTAGAGTTGACAGCGGTGACAAGTGCCGAGCCATTGCAAAAACGAACGACACCGGACGGAAGAACTATTACCTTTGCGAACGCAAAGTGGTGACGGTGAGACCAATACATCCCCGTGATAGATGTCGTTGGACGTAATGCTGACAATTTGCTCTTGTAGTGGCGGGGAGTTCGATGTCTTTCGTAGCGGACCAGACGAAGTGGCTTCTGGTTATCGTCGTCAAGCATGTACTCGGTGTCAGCGAGGTGAACGACGCATTGTCCACAACAAATCGCCGCGGAAGCAGATGATAGAAAATCCCACCCTAAAATTAGTTGGTGAGAGCAGCGGGACAGGACAGCAAACTGGACATGATGGCGGATGCCGTCGATGAAAACACGCACAGTACAAAGCGCGGAAGGGCGAATGACGTTCCCCTGGGCAGCAACTAACGTGGGGCCATCGTAAGGCGTCATTACTTTCCTTAAATGTTCACACAAATCAGCACGTATCACAGACAATGTCGCACCTGTGTCCACCAAAGCATCGACTCGCACACCTTCCACTTCCACAGAAACCATGTTACACGGGCCTAATGGAGGAGTTTCAGTTCTAATTCCGAATGCAGTTTTTCCTCCACAAAGTTTATCACTTAGTTTTCCGAATGAATATCAGAGGTGAATGAGGCGGGCCGAAGTGGAGAAGTGGAACGGTGGAAGGGCGAAGGCGAGCGGCGTCTCGTGTTTCGGCTGTTTCGTGGTGCAGTCGATGCAGGAGGAGATGGAGACCGGTGCGGGGGAGACGAATAACGCCGACCTTGATAAGACGCCCCGGTGTACAATCCCGTTCACGCACATCGTTCCGACGCTCATCTTGCTGGCGCTTTTGGCAGAGAAACGAGATATGTGGCCGCGATAGCCACAGTAGTAGCATACAGGGCGGGACGAGCGCCACGGTGGGGAATAGAAGGCATTCGGGGCACCTGGAGATAGCGCGGTCAGGTGGGCCGAAGGGTCAGGGGGCACGGAATGGTAGTTTCACCCGGGGGTAGCGGCAGCGACTGACGCGTAGGATGGACGTGGCAATGTCGCGTGGGCGTCGCTGGGAGGCACCGGCAAGCAACTTGAAGGTACGTGGCTATAGGGTGAGAAGCAGGGTACGGGCGCAGAGCCAGTCAGAGATGTAAGTTCCTCCCTGATGATGTCACGTAAGGCATTCCCGAAGGCTGTGTAGGTCGCGGTTGTAGGAGGTGTGAAGCCCATGGACCGCAACTCTTCGCGATATAATGTCCCGGATGAGGTCACGCAGATGGCCATCTGACGTGGAGTGGTGGTCGCCGATGTCTGGTTGAAGGCGAACGGAGTCCAGCGCATCAAGGCGCTGGCATGTCGCCACGGACATCAGCGATGGTAGCTGGGTTTTGCACAGCGAAGGCATTAAGGCAACAGGCCCAATGCCTTTCAATATGGGGCGCACTTTGTCCGATTCCGGCATGGATTTGTTGACACGCCGGCAGAGTGCGAGGACATCCTCGATGTATGAAGTATACGATTCGCCGGGATGTTGTCGGCGAGTATCGAGTGTCCTCTTGGCGACGGGCGACTCGAATGTCTGGTGTCCCAAAGATGTGCCGCAACTGCTGCTGGAAAGCAGCCCAGTCTGGTAAGTCAACGACGTGGTTAAAATACCATGTCTTCGCGACTCCGACCAGATAAAAAGGCACGTAACGCAGTTTTGCGGCCTCGTCCCACCTATTAGCGGCACTTACGCGGTCGTAGTCATCAAGCCAGTCTTCTACGTCTTCTCCCGAAGACCAGCGAAGAGCGGGGGTTCCCGCTGATGTCCATGTATGTAAGTAGGAGGGGCAGCTTGCGGCGGTGCGTTGTTGATGACATCAGTGCCGGCAGGCTCGGTCTGGGACATGCTGCCTGACTGTGGGCGCAAGCGGCAGCCTGAACGAAGCTCCAGGGGGTATAGCGGGCTGCGGGAGGTCAGAGGACCGAAAATCCACCTCCACCACGTATGAAGTCTTGGTAGTCTTGGCTGCGACAGCGTTTATTTGAGGAAAGACCTCGCAAAACGAACGGGCAGAGCCAGCACACAGACGATGACGATGATGATGACCCAGAGTGGCAATGAGGGCAAAGAGACAAGCGGATGATGGTGATTGTGATTATGAAGGGATGAGGACGATGTAAGTTACAAATGCCCACAATATGTGTACTTAAACTGGGTAGTAACCATGGTTCAACCATGAGAATAAAATAACTACGAAAATAAGAGTATGGCGAGCATTCGAAAATATTGAATGCTAACTAGGCACTAACCGTCAAGAGAAAGGTATATAGAAGTGGCATCGTGGCAATACTTACCTATGTAGCAGAAAAACTGGGGGCTTACAAAGATGTTCAGATTATACTGAGGATGAAAAAGATTATATTGAGCGATGAAAAAAATGATAGGTGTAAGCGTAAGAGACAAGAAAGCAGAATAAGTCAGGAGAAAAACCGTAGTGAAGGATATAATCGTGGAAATCAAGAAGAAGAAATTGACATGGGCCGGGAACGTAGCACGCAGGCAAGATAACTACCGGACATTAGGGTAATTGACTGGATTTCCAGGGAAAGCAACGCATGAAGGAGAGACAGAAGTTAGGTGGGTCAATGAGAACAAAAACTTTGCAGGTACAACGTGGCAGCAGAACGCACGAAACTGGGTTTATACGCGGATCATGGGAGAGGCCTTTGCCCTGCAGGGGATGTAGTCAGGCCTGATGAAGATGACGAAGGTTTTTTGCACAGCCAACGATGCCAATGCCCAAACACTTTATATCTTGTGAAACTTGGTGGATTGTACTGAATTAAGACCACTTTGCTTCGCTTGTGATGGCTGAAAATGACTTCAACGAAGTAATTCACCTTTCGAATCGGGATGGCTGGCAACCATTTTACGACTACTGTGGTAATGAGAAAAAAATTAGTTTATCTTCTGACACTGTCCTTGCTACAATTCGTATAGAACAACTCTAGCAGTCCTTTTAGCTGGCATAAATCCGAGACCGATTACGGCAGAAACAATTATGGAATGTCGACCTAAAAGGGCATCGAAGGTGAAGGCAACGAAGGCGGTGCTCGACTTTCTGGTGGAGACAGACTTGCACCAGTGATTATACCTTTCTGCACTATAATGACTTTAAAGTACGAATTTATGTGCGTGCTCTCTCCTCTATCTCGCTTTCTCCATGTTCGAAACTCGCCTACCCATTTACCCTGCGTAGCATAGCATACGAGTGTTTTTATGCTGGTTAACATCCCCGCCGTTCCTTTACGTCATTTCCCTTCCTTTCTTTTCGTCTGGGATAGTTCCCATTGAACACAAATAACTGTTACTAAGGCAAAAGTGCAGTAGATGAGATATCTACAGCCCCAAACAGTAGGAAGGGGGGGTAGAGGATTGATTGATTGATTTGTGGGGTTTAACGTCCCAAAACCACCATATGATTATGAGAGACGCCGTAGTGGAGGGCTCCGGAAATTTTGACCACCTGGGGTTCTTTAACGTGCGCCCAAATCTAAGCACACAGGCCTACGACATTTCCGCCTCCATTGGAAATGCAGCCGCCGCAGCCGGGATTTGAACCCGCGACCTGCGGGTCAGCAGCCGAGTGCCTTAGCCACTAGACCACCGCGGCGGGGCGGGGTAGAGGAAGGAAAGGCAGGAAGGTCAACCAGGCCAGCGTCCAGTTTGCTATCCTACAACTGGGGGAAGGAGATTGAGGGATGAAAAGAAAGATATATAAAGAAGAGAAAAAAACAGGTGAGCTTAAACTAGACTGCTGCGTTTGATAGTAGCAGACGCAGGACTTCTGTCATATTACGTTCACCGTAAATCGTCGGTTCATGATGCCTATTGAAGCCTTGCAAGCACTAGACGTAGAACGTCCAGTACCTGTTTTATGGCGTCAGTGTGTGGTGATTTCAGCTTGCTGACGAAAACTTGAAGTGTGTCGAGCAGTGAGTGAAGAACTATTAGCGTAGATTTGTCTTCTGACATTGCCGAGGTGTGCTGTGAATCAGCATGGCGCTGCGACGGGAAACTGAGGCCAAAGTGTGTAAATTGTGCCTATGATGGCCGTGTTGGTATCGACCACCGCTGATCTATGTGACTGCTGCTTTGGCAATTAGGCCAAGTGGAGTCCGCAGAAACATGCCCTTAACGGCGTTCTGCTTCATACCAGCCGAATTTATTCTGAGTGGAAAAGGAGATTGTGAAGCAGGGTGTCGGGTTGGCGCGGCGGATGCAGATGTCTTTGATTTTTCTGACGAACTTCGACGCCGACGGTGCCGCTTACTGACGGCGGTGGTGGCCTCGCGATGCGATGTATGGCCTCTCGCCATTTGTCTGTATACAGCGAACTCGTTTTTATATTTTTGGGCAATCTTTCGAGAGAGCTTCGTGGGGTCCAATGCAATTCGAACACTTAAGAACAGTGGCTTTGCAAGTGGCCATAGAATAAAATTCAGAACAGCGAGAACATATTCGCTTGTCTTCGCATAAGCTTCTCACGTGACCGAGCTTCATGCAGTTGAGACACTGCAGCGGCTTCAAAACATGTAGTCTTGTACTGTCGGAAGTGGCCCACCTTTGCGTGCGAAGGTTGAGAGTTGCCTCCAAAGTCTGTTTTCAAGCAGCGTGAGGAACCCCAACGAGCAACCATAATAATGACACTTGTTCCATTTGCTGGATTCACCGGGCCACTCAAGTCTCAGATGGGAATCGCCGCGACAGCCTCGTAGATCGCACTGATGATGACGATGGAGCTCATTCGTATGAAGGAGCGTATGTTGATACCACCCATCTTTGTAACATAGCGTAAAACGTTCGGTGCGGCAGCATGCGAAACATCAATCGCCATGACAGTCTCATGCGCGTTCACTCTGATGTCAATGAGTTCATCTGGCACCAGTCGCTCGAGCCACGCCGAAACAGATTGCCTGTTGAGGCGCTTCATGTTCCTGTTGGGCTCAGTAGGAACGAAATGACGGTGTTGGAATTTGGCCTTCGTGGAGCTCGTTCGTTCGGTATGTTCAGGGATGAAGAGGCCCTGGCGTTACGTCTTTTGTTTTTCGGATCGTTACAACTTTGAAGTCATGGTCAGATGGCCCCTCACCTCTCAGTGAGTAGACATCAGTGCCCTCGTTGTCGCAGTCGGATCCCGTCCGCTTCCTGGACGTGGCCATCATGGACGCTGGAGAACCTGGTAGATATCCGAACTGGTCCTTGTGCATTGCTGATGGCCCCTCACCTGTCATTGAGTATTCATTTGCGTGCTTACTGTCACAGTTGGCTCCCGTTCGTTTCTTGAGCGTGGCCATCGCGGATGCCAGAGGGCCTGGTAGATATCCGAACTACTCTTTGTACATCGTTGATGAACGCAGAAGCAGAGTTCCTGAGGGGCGCATGTTAGAGCGCAAACATGGCAAGAGATATGCGAACAGCGTACCGCTAGGCACACACTTCCGCCTCCAACAGAGGTTTCGAAAGTAGGGATAGGTAGGAATGAATATTACTGGATCACCTGCCAGCAACATTTTGTGGCGAATTCTACGTGTTTCGACGTGAACAATTATTAGGTTAACGTCAAATGACACCTGTAAGCATTTTTGTCGTCCAAGGAAATTCCTTTCACAATGTCAATAAAACGTGGTGAATAGTCAATATTTAAAGCAGTGTGTCTGACCAGTGGTCACCGCACCTGATGCTGATAGTTTGATGGCGTTGAGATTATTGACCCTAGAGGTGTGTCGGGCTTGCTGCTGTATTTGTGCTACGCCATATATTCCAGGTGTAGACCCGTAGTGGCACGAGATGAAAATACTGCTTCTTTTCGGGAGAGAGACAAACTTAAAACTTTGGTAAGCAGCTTTTGAAGCTCGGACTGCGCCTTGCTGGTTGGGTCCCGGTTTACCTTGGCGTAGGTAGTCGCATCATAAAGCAGAACTAGACGATTTTTTCGTATTATTCTTGTTCAGTACAATTACAGTGTTGCCTTTAACGGCAGGCAGGACAATGTTTTTGTTTCGCTATAGACGTTTCAATGCAGGTTTTTTTGGTAATGAGCAATGTTCGCCGCTCTCACTCGCGAAAGTTTTAAGAGCGTGCCAATAGCCAGAGCCCTGGCTTCGTACTGAAGGTGGTGTTTTACTTGAAGTACAGCCTGCTGCACAGCCCAAGTCATCTTTTTTGTGTTTGGAACAAAGTGCGTGTGAAAGTGCATGCCCCGATTCAGAACGGACAGTTCCACCGGCTCCAAGTCATCTAAGCACAAAAATAATGATTTGCGTTGTAGAGCAAGCTTTCGTACAAGTCGAGTGCCAACTTAACAATGAAGCCAAGACTTTCGCTCACTTTTGAATATAATAGAGCTGAATTCATCTGTACATTCGGGCAGTCCATTCTCACCTTTGTTCTTTGAAATACGCCTGAAACCACAATGTTTAATTCTGCCTCCAAATTCTAGCATAACAATAACCAACATGAGGCTGAGTAAGTTGAGTTTCTAGCTTATGCTGATGTCATTGCCTTCTTTTGCGTCTATAAACCCAGCGCTCAAGAAGCAGTAAACACTACGTTTCGTGAAGTCGCTAGCGCCACCATAAACTTTGATAAAAGCCGAATATTCTGGCTAGCCATGTGGCCCAAAACTCCCTTGGTCTTCTCAAGTATTCTTCAGAAGCCGAATTTTACGCAGTAATTTGGTGTGCCCCTAAACAACTATCATAACAGCAGCCCTCAATGGACCTCTGCGATAACTACTATCCGCCGAAAAGTGGCAACATGGCACAGAGGAGGCCTTTACACTTTTACGAGGGCAAAAACATGCAATATATTCATTGCATCAAAACTTATTTATGTTTTCAGGTGTTACATTGCTCTGGTGTGGACATTTGAGCGTTTCACAGGATATTTCCTTGTTTTAGTCGGGAGTCTTCATGAGAACCCACAAAAAAAAGAAAATATTTCTTTCACTTTAAAACGGTGGCCTCAGCCTGGTGCACCTGTGAGTGTGACAGTTTGTGTTGCAATGTTTTTTTTTCCCTCAAGGACGTAATTCAGCCCTGCTTTTTAGCGGTCGTTTGAATGGTCTGTGTTACCACCTTTCTTTTTGTAACAACATGTGTTGGTAAGAAATCGCAGTCGTGGGGAGACCTGAAAAAAATTGGTGATACTGTCAGTTTTGCGAAAGTCCGATTTAGTTTAGAGTATTTGTATAATGTCTTCAGCATCATCACCATCAGCCTTACTACGTCCACTGCAGGACAAAGGCCTCTCCCATGTTCCGCAAGTTGACCCGGTCCTGTGCTTGCTGCTGTCAATTTATACCCGCAAACTTCTTAATCTCATCTGCACACATAACCTTCTGTCTCCCTTTTACCCGCTTGCCTTTTCTGGGAATCCAGGCAGTTACCCTTAAACTTATATATAGTAGGATTGACTAAACAATGCCAACCACTGCATCTGTAAATAACCTTTTCCCTGAACCTGTTTTTTTTTTGGCTGCCTCATTCACTTGTCCAGTCATGGCGTAGTATTTTATGTACGTAAACGTGGATATAACCTACAGCGAAAACGTGTTTCTTTAAAGCGCACATTTGGACTCTACCAGTGAAGGCATGGCTTGATGAAAAATTATTATACGTGCCTTGGACAGTAAATTGTAGAATCTGCAACCAACCTGGCATGATAGCCCACTATTTTTTATTGTCATGGCGCATTTTATTTTTCGTGCATGCTAAAATAACAACAAGAGAAGAGCTTCCTATCACAGCTCATAGTACTGAGTTCCTCCTTTTCAGAAAGAGCCCCACCAATATTACTCTGCATGATCAGTTTTTGTTATCGGAACTTCATTCGTTATGTAAAATTTGCGTGATTGACTGACAAGCTAAGCCACCAAGGTCGACGAGGTCTGTCTTTCGAAAAGTAGCTGCTCAAGTGCGCAGTGTCATTGAGATTTCAAACCTGTTCCGGAGTGGCTTCCCCTTGTGGTTGTGTCACGTTGTTATAGTTTGCCCGGCTCACAAAATATTTCCCTTTTCCTAAGTCTGGACGCGTCTATAGGAAAACCCAAATCGAAGGTGCCGACTATCGGTCGCGTGGCCGCCCTATCGTCTTTCACGACGTCTATCCCTCTTGGCTGCTGGCGCCGAAAGTCGTTCGCACGTCGCAGTTGTCCGCAGGTGCTCGCATGTCATTCCCTTGGCAAACCCACTGCAGGCAGGCGCTCCTAGCACGCCCCAGGAAACCCTAGTTTTTACGTCGTTGTGGGGAAGACGGGCGACTGCGAGGCCGGGGTCGTTGAAGGTCGGCGTCGCACGCTCTGACTAGTCCCGGCAGCTTATCACACAGCAAGTCAGCAGCACGACTGCGGAGTGTGGGCGGACAACAGCTCACCGAGGCTGCAACTCGGGTGGCTTTCGAGGCTTGACCATATCGGGGCACGTCCAAGGCTTCTCGAACGATCTATCCTCTTCTCCGCTGGGCCGGCCCCTGTTTTCCACTGCCCTCGCCCGTTGAATGTGGCGTACCCGCGTACGCTTTTTGCTTATTTCTGCTCTTTTACAGTTTTAATCTTTTCGCATCACGCCCATTCCTTCTATCATGTTTCTCTTTTTTCTTCACTTCACTTGTCATCTTTGACAGGACGCTTCTGTGTGTTTACATGACTTGTAAAATACCTCCTACCAATAGGAACAATGCTGGTGTCCTGTACGTTAGGAATATTGTATTATGTCGATATATATTTGCGCAGTTCACAATTACTGGCGTTGATTCTAATAAAGAAGGCATTAAACGAAAAAATGCTGGCGTGGCTCCTTGGTTTAATACTGGGCTTGCACGTGGGCCACCCCGGCTCCAATCGCAGTCCTTCGTAGTTTTTATGGACGTTGTTATTTTTTTCTTCACGCGATAGTGGTCGCGAACACCGGCAGCGGCGGCGGTGGTGGCGGCGGTAAGAACGCCCTCGTTGTGATCTCTACAAAAAAAGCGAAAATAATGCTAGAGGAGACAAGCACTTCACCTTCTTGTCTTGTTAGATGCGAAGCAGCTCTTTGACTAGCCTGTGTAACGCTTTTCGTCTGTGTCCCCGTGCCAACGCACCGCAGCACCTTCTCCCCACCGCAGTTTTCGGAACGATGATTGGTAAATCAAGTCGCAGCTGCGCATCGATGTCACACTCTCCCTCACTCGTAGCAGCTGCTGGCTTCTCCCAACCCCCGTAGGTGGTGTAGCTCCTCCGCCCGCTCGCTACACACTTCTATCTCGCTTCACCCTTTCCACCGCCCGCAATGCTCGAACCCACATCAAGTGGAAACACTCTTTCGGCTCGTTTATCTGCGACAACGCCTCCCGTGTCTTTGCGTTTCAAAGAATCGCTTACTCGAGTAAAGGGGGGAAGTGATTATAAACTAAAAGAAGAGAAAAGCGAGCCCCGTAAATGCCTCTCAGGGGGGGACACCTCAACAGTTGCTCACGAGGGTTGGGCGTAGAGAGAAAAAAAAGATAGGATTAAAGGTAGAGGGACATATAGAGAGAGAGGAAGGAGAGAGGGAAGCGCAGGGACCGGGAGTGACGGAAGTGAGGAGAAGACATGAAAATGGACACGGTTTTAGGAGTCCGAGGATGGGGCATCACTGGCGAGAGCTCTTGTCGATGACAGGAGATGGCGTAGGACTAATCCAGTCAGCCAGAGCTACGCTGTCGTCGTCGTAGGGGACAGGTGGCATGAGGTGGCGTTGGGCCAACTCAGACGGCCAAAGCTACACTGTCGTCGGAGATCGCGAGGGCAAAACCGGCCGGCACGGAATCTGGTGAGCGAATGTGCTCGAGAAAAGGCTGCAACGAGTTTTATTTCAAACCCATCTTCCAGCACTGGCGCCGACGCCCGTTTCAGCCGAGTCAAGGGCATGCGCGCCGCTGCTGCTTTGCGTCTCATCAAGGTTCCCTTATTATGGAGATCGTCTATAGTTATGGGAGATGGTCCATAATTTTTTGCTCCAAAAGACCACAATAGAATATTGTTGTCGCTTTCTTTCTGAACTCTGAAAAATCAGACAATTCATAGGCTTTATCTTGTCCCAACTTGCGTACGCATTGGTAAGTGTCTTCATACTCTCTTATATTCAGTCATGGTTGGCCGAAACCTGCTTAATTAGGATGATATTGCTTGAGTGCCAAACGCAAAACGCTGCAAATGTGTTACGCAATTGAATTCGAGGACAGCAGACACTGTAGGTACAATGGGCAGGCATCTTTATCAGCGCAGACCGGGTTGTAATTACAGGAAATAATCGGCGAACCTTGAAGGTTTTTTGGTTACTTGTGTTTACCACCACGTGTGACGCCCCAATAGTCGCAGGCCTCTAGAAGGCGTGGGCACTTTCCGCGATCGCAATGTTGGCCGTGTTGGCAACAAAGTATTCGGTTGCTGTGGCTAGCTTGTTTGTTTTTTGGTATATTATTTGCGTGGATGCTGCCTACTACAATTCTATAGCTACTGCAGTATTCTATAGTACTGCAGTAACTGCAACAAGCAGTATAGATGGTTTCAAGGTTACAAGTGTTCTACCCCAAAAACTTTTCAGTCACCTCATTTACCAGCGCCTAACGTCAGAACTGGAAGCGCGTTTTTAGGTCGTTTTCAAGGCTAAAATTGTTTATTTCGTTTTTTTTACATAAGAGGAACGGGCATAAAGTACAAGGCAACCTTTTACACTTTTACGTGGCTCTAAAGGACATTTTATTGAATATATTTTGGCGAATGAAAGGAGAAAACTGTAAAAAATCAGCTGGTTATTTTATAACTCTATAGTTGTCCAACGATGCTATTAAGGCACATCGGTGGAGAAAACTGCATGTCATCTAGGGCGTGTTTGTAAACATAGAAAGGGTCGATATTTCGTTTTCGTCGCGCGATTCAGGAACTGCGTAGCCACTATTCACTCACTATTGCGCGTGAAGGAGCCAGGTTTTTTTTCATAACGGCTGCCCCGCCGCGGTGATCGTGACTAAGGTACTCGACTACTGTCTAGCAGCTCGCGGGAGCGAAAGCTGGCTGCGAAAATAGAGGCGAAAATGCTGTCAGCCTGAGGGCTCATATTCGGGCGCACGTTAAAAAACTCCAGAGGGTCTACATTTCTGGAGCCCTCTACTACGGCGCCTTTCATAATAGTATGTTGGTTCGGAACAGTAAACCCAACAAATCAATCAATCCATAGCAGCTGCATCCCTCAATAAATTGACTTAGATTCTGTGGACAGGCCAGATGCATCTTTTCACAATTGTGTGGACGTTACCAAGACTGACTCATTTGCGAGGCAAGTAATTCGCACACAGTGTAAAAAAAAACTCATGTTGAATTGCATTAGCAGATTCAGATAAACAAATCGTTTTTGCTCTGTGTGGAGCAATCTCATTTTAAAGGCAGACTGGAAGCAGCGATGGATACAGATCGATTCATGAAGCAAGTATTCCTGCTTTTCAGAAATCAATGGATTTTGCCGGAAGTCCACGTAATGTATTTGGTACGTACGTGTTTCTTACAGTCACGCCCACAAGCCCAAAGTCGTGGATTACTATGTACGACAAGAAAACTCTCCTCAGGCCGGGAGCGCCAGAGCCCGATCCAAGCTCGGCCTAATGTCATAGATGCGAAGCATTTCATGGCCGAGCTCAATCAGGCGTGAACACCATTACTGCGCTTGCACGCCTCTTCCCCTCTGTTCTCCCCCATACCTTTGCGGAATAATTTCAGGGCGGTATACATTATAACATGAGTCATAGCTGGCTGTCTGATCTACGAAGTGCTAACCACAAAGTGTTATTCTTTCATTTCAAAGAATGATGACCAAATATACTACGCACATAAATTAAAAAAGGCAGAAATTTGTAGTATCAATTTACAGAAATTGTATATGAGCTGGGGCTGTTGAGTGAAAGTAAAACGTCTCTTGCAAACTTCATTTATTCACAATGCAATAAAAAATGCGTGCTTTAGCTGCTTCTGAGAAAAATACAGCAGGCGAGGTAGCTTTACACGAATTAGAGCTGTCGTGTGGACTCCTCCGCGGGCAACTGTCCCCAACGTACACTATGTTTTCACGACCAAAGCAAGGTGTTTTTACTTCCTGTTCTTTCCTGAGTCGCCGCCACCACAGTGCCATGGATTTGTCAAAGTGAGCCATACCTGTGAAAGAGCCACAACCGTTAACGAGCGAGCCACTACGCTCACTGTTTCCTTAAGATGCCTATCTCGTCGCCTTCGTGTAACAGCTTTTGATTTTTGAAAGTGTGATCTCATGAAGCAGGACCAAAACAACTCTCTATTAGAACACAGAAATAAACCAGCCACGGCTTCCTTAGTGCTCCCTGTAGAACTGAACGTGTCGGATGTCCGCAGTTCTCCGTATACTCAAGGCACCGAGGCCAGTGGGATTTCGGGAGTGAAGTCTGGCTGTCTGTTGCTTGTGGTTGTGGTTGCAGGCTTGCAGCTTGCGGCAGTGACCATGCAGAAAGAAATCTGTAACACCATCTCCCGCTAAAGAGAACCATGTGTAGATGTGAAGCAGCGGGCGCCAGCTGTTACGCTGGCAACGACGTTGACCCTGGCGCTCACCGCGGCGTTGCCCAGAAGGGAAACCTGAGGAGGCCCGAAGCACGCAGTGAAGTACCGGTGTTTTCTATTGAAACATGACATTCGCTGCTAGTGGGCAATAAGCGACAGAACACTCAGATTAGACACACAGACCTGAAGTCCGGTTTTTCTTAACACCCACGGTGTGAATTTTCCTTGTTCAACAACGCACATGAGAAATCTCCCAGCGGCATTCGTTCGGAGGTCAATATCCAGTGCCTACATATAAGGGGTGGTCAGTGAATGGTTTTTGCGGCGCGAGCTGTCTCTTGTTTCGATCAAGACACTCGCAGCAGAGGCTACGCGCGTCAGTGTAGCGAGGCGAGAGAGCGGGAAGGGGACACGCATGAGCGTGACTTTCTCACGTGTCCCCGCGATGAGCGTGACTTCACCCACTCGTCATCAATCACTTCGTAGATATGGTGGGATTTTTTTTTTGGGAGGGGGGTGGAGAAGGGAAGTTTTACACTTGCTCTATGTTCGTCTGTAGGTTTGTAGGTGTTCGTGTCTCTATACGCAAGAAAAATTGAAAATGTAGGGTGGGTACAACACCCCTTTCCCCAGCTACGCTCATGCCTACAACTAAAACCCTGTTTCACAGCGTAGCTGAAAAATGGTTGGTTCAGTTACCCCTTGAAATACTAATAAAACAATTATCAATACAAGGCATACGGTTGAACTATCATATGACATGATGAATGTCACTCAGAAAAGTTTACCCTACTGTTTTTTCAGCCTTTGAACGACGTGTTGACGGTGAAAGACCGCTGCGACAGAGTATTTAATCATGAACCCTTGCCTACAACTTTGACATCTAATCATGACAAAAAAGCCCACTTCTCTTTCGGTTTGGGAACAGCGCTCTAAAAATTGTGTTGTTTTATAGCTAGAAAGATGTTTAGTTACACTTGTTAATATTGGTTGTATACGTCAGAGGTTGCCGTCATATATTCTGACGAGTGCCCACTGCGCTTGCAAGCTTCTTTGCCTAGAATACATTATGGTACGATCGTACTTACTATGTGCAGTAGTATTTCTTATGTTGAAGTCAACAGCGCCAAGTGGGACTCATCAAGAAAGCAATAAAAACGTGAATATTACTCGGGTAAGCCCTAGTAGGTGTTTCTCAGTGATATAAATAGGCTTGTAATTCTGCTATAACGTCAGCTTTTGCAATGAAAATTTAGTTTTCGTCCAAAAAGTGAAGAAACACATAGGCAGTTAATAAATATGTCAATCATTACTTCTTAAATTGATTCTTGTACGATAGGGTTGGTAATCATTTTAACATCGCGTAGTCATAAAAACATAATTCGAAATTTAATATTCCTACTTGCTTACTGACACATCTCTCTAACTTCGTTTTTACCAAGTGAATTTGTTGTTCAGGAGTTGAACAATGCACACTTTTTGCAGCATTACCATACCATATATACTTTTCTTTCAGGAGTACCGATAATAGCTTCATAGTGATTACTCAATCAACGCTGTTTGTTATGAATATTGGTCTTGTGGATAGAGTGCTCGTCTTGTAGGACAACACTACGACTGTTTATGTAGAATTATCAATAGATATGTTGTACCAAGTTTCCGTTCCCTTAGAACGTTTTCGCTGAATAATGGAAAGAAACTGGGCGGAAACTGAGTGGGTGGAAAACCGCATGTGATAGAACTCCGGTATGCTACTGGCAATAGCCCAATCAATAATGCAGCAGCGTGCTATCTTGTGTGGCTTTGCATGGAAAACCACTTTTGCAATGATCAGAAATCAGGACTGCCGTGTGACACTACGCTGCTGGCAACCTATTTCGTTCCAGCAATCAATAATATTATTATTAGTTGTAGTAATACTACTATTACGGGTATCAGTGATAGTGGTCCATACTAGTTTTCACTGCAGCAATGGTGAGTGAATATATTTACATGAAGGTTATCTGTCAACAAAACCACGTTTGATCAATGCACGCCATTTAGGACACGCTTAGATAACATAAAAAAAAACTCATATTAGTTACGGCAAATTCTCTGATACTTTACAATATTTTGATAATTTAGTTCTCTATTCTTCACAGGTTCGCACATCGCCTGCATATGCCGTTATTTTAGGTGGCATGCGCCTTGAACAAAAAGCCAATATTGTTTCTTTATATTAACTATTTTATGTGTGTCTTTCTGCATTACTACGATAAATGCTTTGTAGCGTGAATGCAGAGAAGTGCAAAAATCAAATTGGCGACAAAGATTATCCTGTTAGTTGAACCATAAGCACCTTATGAGTGGACACCTGGGGCGAGAGTCTTTACATGGTTGCTTTGTCTTCCACTGTGGTGTTCTCTCACTTTTGTTTTGCTATCGATCCGTCCATATTGGCACCTGCAACCACTGTGAGTTACCACTTTTGGTCGAACAGAGCCTTTTGACCATTTTGTCGTATTTGATAAAAAGTACTTTTCACAAGATTCTTTCCAGTGGGCCAAAGTTTTGCCCTGCAATACTATAATAATCGAGTAATATCTACTCAAAAATGAAACCAAATAAAAATTTGTTTCAGCACTCGTACAAATGATGTGGAGTACAGTGAACGAGCAAGAATAACATGGTCTATGGCCTGATTTTTTAGAAGGCAGGAAGAAAACAACAAATGACAAAAAAAGTCTTACGCTAAAAATTGGAAATAATAGGATGCTCATACTCCCACCTCTAAAAATACATGCTTACACGTACTTAAGTATGCTACAAGCAAGAAATATAAAATGAAAATGTGAAAATTAATATATGCATGAAAATATCACGTGAAAAATACGCACAAAAATTATTTTGAATTTCACATACAAGTGTTTCTGAACCTAATAAACAAAACTTTTTACCCTAGTGTCTATACAGCTATATATCGGCATAGCTCAAAGAGAAAGCGAAAGCAGAACTTTTGCGCAACAAACACACCACATTATGAGCAGTAGCAGATAGCAGTTCGCAGTTACATGTCTAGTCTGTCATAAATTATGAAGCGTTATTCTTTTGTGTTCAAGTAATATATAAGGCAATAACGCAGCATATGATCCCACTAGTTCATTTTTCACGTTGATAGTTTCTATATTATCGAGATCCTTGCATGGATAGTTTTTGATACTTGCAATAAATTATATATAAGTTTTCTAGTATCAATTTTCTGTAGTGTTAAAACTACTTCTTTTTTATTATATAACCGCATATGTTAGGCACTCGCACGCGATCATTTCAGGTTGTGAAAAAACGTAATCATACTTTTAATGTATTATCTCGCTGTTGCAACACCCTTACATATTAGCTGAGAGTCCGGAGGTAGATTATCTCGTGGCATAAAATTAAAATGGCACTGTGTACCAGCACTGCAGCTCTGACCCAACATACAATGAATTCAGGGATCTGATATGCTCTGGGCCCTGGTGTCTTAGAGTTAATGCATGAATATTTCTGTCATTGCGGGCGACGCACAGAATTGGTGAATAAGCATATAAAAACGTCATGTTAGAAACATCAGAAAAAATGTAACAGTTACCAATACCACTTGGTTGTAGCAGTTGTTGCTTTTTTCCCATTCAGCAATTTGCTTTCTAAATTACAGAAATCTTGAATGATGATAAAAAAATCACAACATACCTACAGAGTAAATGATAAGTGGGGCACAGCGTCAATGCGTACGTGTGTTCGTCATTCTTCGCATGCGCCCATGCGTCAGATCGCGTTCGAGAACGCAATGGGCACACGGGCAACACCGACGAGACGCGAGCCAAGGCAGCCAAGCGCAAGTGCCTTCAACACGCTCGCCACTCTGCTCCATCCATGCCCCATCAGCACGGAAGTAGGAAAAAACTGAGGACAGGCTGTGAAGTAACATTTTGTAAAGCCAGAAGTAGGAAAGAGTAAGAGCGCTCCTCCTCGCACTTGTGGGCACGCTCATCAGGTTGCTAGGAGACGATATCGCGTCGCACTCGCCAGAGCACAGGGACATCGCCAGCTGACCGAGCCGGAAAGCGATACATCCGATTTAATCCGCTAAGAAGCTGTGAGGCTCTCGATAAAACGGGAACCAGGCGCCGGCTTCCACAGGTGAGTGTATTGAATTTTCTTTATGTTCGACGTACGGTATGATCGAGAGTAACCTTTCAGAACATAATGCACGATACTGCATGCGTCGGCATAGTGGTCCAGGATTTTATTTACGGCGTTTGGTGACAGTTCTTGAACGCAATAAAACGCAGCGCAATTAACCACGACGCCGACGACACGACTCAACTAATGCTAGAGTTTTTCTTTCGTTCGTTTTGTCCGCATCGTGGTAACACTGTGTTTCAATCTAGTCTTGCCTATTAGTGCATGTGTCAATAATGTCAGCGAATATGCGTACATTTAAAATTTCTTCCATGCATGTTTTTCCATAGATCCCCGTGTAAAGAAGCTATGAATCGAGGCCATTAGACCCAGCCAACGCGTCTGGAAACCAAGAAAATGGTCTGTTGTGCGCTCAAAACACTACCCCCCTGAGCACTTCGATCGGGCGCGGCCAGTGGCAGTTCATCTTCGCGAGGATGGTGGTCCTTCCACCGTGAGACACCGCAACAACGCACGCGCTTAGAGATTTAAATGCCGTACTTTTATTGAACAGACGTGTATATTGA
>WOVY01004607.1:0-64807 GCA_013436015.1 Rhipicephalus annulatus | reverse complement strand
TCATCTTCTTAGCAAACGCTGGCAGAAGAAGAAGTGACTTTTCGTGGTCAACCGTAGGGTAACGATCGCAGGTTGTTAACGCTCTGCTCCTCTCTAATTGTGCTCGACGAATCACATTTATTGAAGGATTCACGCTTACTCTCTTCCTGCCACTCATATGGATTACATTTAGATCAGCTTCAGGAACGTGGTGATTTCCAATGGTTTTTAAATGTGTCGGGTAGAATGGCGATCCGTTGGTCTTTTTGTTCCTACGCTTTTGTTTTTCCAAGCGGTGCGTGATATCGAGTAGGTCACGCTTTTAACTTCTATCTCATGATGACAAAATCATCTGTGGCCTTTTAGAATGCAGACGTGTGCGGCTATGTTCTGTCGGATTGCGTCTGCGGAGGAAATAGAGGTCGAGCAGTAGTTTTCGGTGCGAAATTGCTGGACGACCTAGTTGGAACGAAACCATCTTTCACCCACATAGCCCGAAACAAACAAGCACAAAGAAGAAAAGAGCACAGGCAAGGTTCTGTTTGGTGTCGCAGAAATCTGTTGACAGATTCGGGGTGCATTGTGCGGGACCGGTGCCAGACTTGGCTGATACATATGCCCTTGTAGCTGTGCCTTTCCTGTGAGAGCGCTGTGTTATTCACAGTGCATTTCGCGGGCGCCTGTGCGACGTCAGCCATTTTAATGAACAGAATGAACGTATAGCGCGTTCTCTTCCTGTATTCACAGCTCTTCCATAAAGATCGTGCTTCAGAGTTATAAAATCAACGCGCAACGACGCGTTTGACACATTCAAGAGGAACTGAATTTGTGCGCCATGTTTCAATACATCGCACTCGTGCCCTCGAAACATGGAATATGTACGTAGCTGTGTTCGTCGGAGTCGCAGAATTGGCGACAGCAAACAGTGCCTTGCCAGAGTACACTCGGAAAAACGTAATCTAACGACTGGCTTACCTTTAGAAGATACATCTGCTCAAATACCCAATATGATATGCGCGATCTCGTCAAAGAACACATCACCCGCCAGTCAGACTGCGCTCGTTCATGTCCGCTCTTTCCTTCGCCCTTGTTCGTTTCTTGCAAAGTGGATGAAATATGATCTTTCGGCGAACCCGTTAACTCAATATATTCACCCTTCTTGCGTCGAGAAAATGGACATGGCGTAAAAAGTTCCCACGAAGACATGGTATTTCACGCTCATTGCAGAATGATCTCAATGATGTTGTATCCAAGACAAGACCACTTGCGTGACAAGCGAGTGGCGCAACTTTGTAACTTTTGAAACAATGAAGTTTCGTGTGGACAAGAGGATTGGGTTTGAGACCATCATATATATAGGGCGCCATTGGGAGTAGGTAATATGCGTCATGCACACAGGAAAAAAAAAACACTGGGTTGTTACAGTGTACGTCTCTTTATATGCTTCAATATACTCGATTATTGATCTTCTGTACTTTCAATTACATTGATATTCACCATAAAGGTCAATTATCTGCATCTTCAATGGCTTTTATCTTTACAGTATATAATGGAAGGACTTCGATTTTCTTTTTCTTTTTGTCAACTAAACCATGCATTTCTGATTTTTTGAAGTGCCAGAGTTTGTAAAGAAGCACCTACGTACAATACTCCGAGCACTTTATTTCTGGTAATCTCCTTAAATTTTTGCACACACATCAATCTCCCTCAACATTATCTGCATTCTGAGAACAAATTGAAAGCTATTGAACGCCGACACTAACTGGAAAGCCGGCGTTTCTTCTTAGTAAAACAAAAGTGTCGAGATCAGATTGTTCCATATTCGCCGACTGTTTTTTTTACTCTCCAACACCGCTGCTTATTTGGCTTCTATCGTGGCTTCTGTATCTGTATCTGCAAATTCCATCGATCTCGCCGGTAATATCACATCTTACTTCAATTTCTCGTGCATATTCGCCATTAAACATTTGTTCATTCGGTTATAGCTGTTTTTAAAATGGCTTGTATTAGTTGTGCCCTTTATTAGTGCAATTACCCAATTTTAAAATAAATCACTTTGGAATAACATTGATCTTTCACTGATCCACCCTTGGGCGTAGTTGTCAACGTTAATTGCAATGCCACTATCATCGCCTGCAGAGTCTGGACACATCGTGGCCAGTCCCTCTCCGTGTCTTGTGCCTGAGTGACGAGCCGTTCTTGTTGGAGTCATGTCCAGCAACATCGTTTGGGCCCGAGTCGTGCAAGGCGTCACTTGCTCCTGCCTGGTGAGTGAAAGTGAAATACACCAAATCAGCTCACAAATTCAACTTTGACATTTTCCTCCACTGCTCCTTGCTTCTTTCGCAGGGGTTGGTACGCAGGGGTCATGAACTAACGCCATAACGTAAGCTTCCGAGACCCATACGAGCGCGTTGAAGCGCGTCAGCTCGTGGCTTTCTGACGTGGTGCCACGCTCTTATAGGGAACCGAAGCTTGAGTTTGCGTAGCGACGGCAACGCCGTGCCTGGCCCTGGCGGCGAGCTTCGGAAAACTTGGGGAGAGGTGTAGGAAGAGGGCACAGGCGAGTCAATTGTGCGACATGCGCGTAACGCGTTTTGGAGCCGGTGCGGGGAATTCGCTCGGAGGATTTCAAGCTGGATGGTTGTGCCCTCGCGATCTCCGACATCAGCGTAGCTCCCGCCGACTGGTTCGCCCCTCCGCGGTCTCCTGACGCCGTGCAGCTCTCGCATTGTGGCACCCCGCCCTTGGACTGCTTCGACGGGATCCCCACTTTCCTATCTCCTTCTTTTTCTCTCGTTGGCTGTCTTCTTCTTCGTCTATTTTCCTTCTATTCTTTTTATCCCTTCGTCCCCCCCACCCCTATAAGCCACTGTGCCGTGTCGCCTGAAGGCAGACAGAAATTAGGTGCCTTTTTCCTCTTCATTCTAACCACTACCACCACCACCGGTGCGGAGAACGTCGGCGTCGTCTCGTCAGCTTGGCGCGCTTAAAACGAGACGCTTGCTGTGCGAAGTTGCCTTTCCTTGGCGGAAGAAGTGGCCTCAATGGAAGCGTCTGTGAGGTGCGAAGTATTGTTGTGTTGTGGCTGGCACAACAATACAGGCAACACCATGGGACGCTCTCCACGTGTAAAGCTGCATCAGTTCCCTAGAGAGTCACAGCCGGTAAACACAGCCGCGTTTCGCGAAAAATAGAGCAAGCATGACACGAAAGCCTAACAAAAAAGAAACAAGGCTAGCACTTTCATTTCACTCGCTGCGGTTTAAAGCTCGGCTTGATGCTTCGTGGAGAAGTCAGCGGGTCATGCTCTCGCTGTACGGAAGACATGTCTTTAAAACTTCTCGCTCATTTTAATGCCATGACCGTATACCTTTAGACATTATTTTTTAGCACACCGCAAATCTTTCGACATGACTGTACAAAGCTGCTATTTTAGATACCACATCAAAACAGCAATTATATGATTTTCATAAACGTCAATCAAGCACATCAAAAGATTACCCGGCTTCATGTCGGCAGAATGAGAGTTACCTCGAAGCATACGTCATACACAGTATTGTCACGGACCTGAAAAAAGCATTTCCCAGTGACTCGGGCGTCCTCGTCTTCCGTCATCTGCTCCGCATCATAAACTTGACTAACGAGCTGTACTCCTTTCGTTAGATTCTCTTCTCGGAAGTGCTTGTCCAGCTCGGAGATCTTTATGAAGCCGCACTGCAAGCGGTACACTCAAACGCACCACGCACTCTCTGCATGAGCACGTAAGCGAGGGGCTGCACGTTGGCGGGAAGGGAAAACGCGCAATTTACATCCTTGATTTCTACTTTTCTACCAGGGATGGCGCTGCCTGTCCAGAGTCACAGCACCCCCATGTGTGTTTTTAACTTTCTATAGGGGAGTGGGTGCAGGGCTTCAAAACATCATCATCATGACGAAGTGGAGCGCCCTCTATGCCCATTCTGAAATACCGCAGTGCCGCATCAAACAGCCACGCACTGAGGCGCTGCAACTTGTATGTGAGGTCAGGCCTTAAGTGTGTGCACGGAGGAAAAAGGAGCGGTTGCTCTCTGTTCCCTCTTTTATTCTTGATATATAAAAACAGGCGCAAATTCTGCCTTGTATCTTTACTCAGTTGTACATTTGTCTCTTTTTAAAGTCTCTTTTTAAGGAAACGCCGAAGTGGGTTTTTAGGCTATCAGTAAATTTATATGTTGACAATAACGAGAACACCACTCTTATTGCCACAATACGCATGGGAATGAGAAAAGCGCGAAAATTGTTTGATTGATTGATTTATTGATTGATTCATTGCTTGATTCATTGCTTGATTCATTGATTGATTGATTGATTGATTGATTGATTGATTGATTGATTGATCCATTGATTGGTTTATATGTGGGGTCCGACGTCCCAAAACCGGCATATCATTATGAGAGACGCCGTAGTAGAGGGCTCCAGAAATTTCGACCACCTGGGGTTCTTTAACGTGCACCCAAATCTGAGCACACGGGTATACATCAATTCCGCCTCCATCAGAAATGCAGCTGCCGCAGCCTGGATTTGATCCCGCGACCTGCGGGTCAGCAGCCGAGTACCTTAGTGCACAAGACCACCGCGGTGGGGCAGAAAAGTGCGAAAATAAAATGTGCGTGGGATGCCACTTCTCACAAGCAGCACCCCAATGGCTGAGGTTCAGCTTGTACTTGTTTAACGCAAAGTTGTGCGTTTAACGGCGGCATAGAGGCGCGGATTGATAAGAACGCACATCCCGCTGTTGCAAGTCCGACGCGTTGAAGTTACTGCGCCACAAGTAGAGTATATCATGGGCGCAATACACACAAAAAAAGTTGTTGACCCTATTATTGACTATAAGTGTCTCGTAAGGGCACTCGAATTTTGGCGTTCGTGTGCCCTGGTGTGTACCTTGCATTAAGTTTGTAAGGTGAAGCTTTGGGTGAGTTGGTTTTGCAATATGAAGTAGGAACAGCGCAATATTCTGCATAGAGTCACACGAAAAAAATGCCAGAGACAAACGCTGACTTTCAAATGAACGTTTATTTAACACAAAAGGAATATTTATACGGAAACATTTAGACAAAAAAACTTGACAAGATTATTTTTCAAGAGATTATCATACGTGCTTTTCCAAAAAAAAAAGATAATGCTTTCGCCGACAAAGAGACAGGCAATATACTGATACGTAATCAGGTGTTCACGCTCGTGCCTTAACTCGGAAAAAATTAGGTATTTAGTTTTCCAATGATCCATGACGCCTGTGCGTGAACACAAGTGCGTGGATCGAATGTACTGTTCCTGATGTAACGATCTCTTTCTTGGTATACTTATATTTATTCTTGATTTTATATGACATGAAATTACTTTGTGTTGCTGTTTCTTTTACTTTTCAGTAACTCTGTGGAATGACGACTGTTGGACACAAACTGATATCTGGAATCGTTTGATTATTGCAGTCCATGCATGCTCATGTACGTTATTTTTGTTGTATACGCTGTCTGCTTTTATGTCGTAAAGGGAACTTGGGTACTTTCAAGCCGTTTATAACAGCTTTTCTCTTGAAGAAAGTTGAGAGAGTTTTAACAAAATTTCGCAAATGAAGATTTGGTGATTGATTGAACGATTTATATATTTATTTATTATTAATAAAACATCATGTGCAATATGGGTGTCCTGAATAATTTCGCGAGTGCACCGGTCCTGATGCCTTTCGCTGATTCCTTGTGTTTTCTCGTCGTGCCTAAGTTGATCTCGGAGGTCATGCAGAAATAAGCGCTTAGTTGAGATTTGTTCCGCCAGGCGTCATAGCGATCCCAACTGCCCACAATTTTTCAGTGAACTCGATAAGTTAAGGTTCTTCGATTACCCCTGCAGTTATTTGGTCCTTAAGTGATGCTATACTCCTGTGTCATACGTATCGGGTACAGCGTTTAACCTGACTCAGAATCACCAATGACTCAGAATCACCAAGCACGATGTGATACACATTGCCTAAACATTGCGAAAAGCGGAAGTAAGACCATGAGCGGAAGTCATTGGAAAAGAAAGCAAAGTCATTTGGCGCTCGTACCACCAGTAGAAACATCGGATGTTTTAGGCGCAAGAGCAAGCTGAAATTTTGCTTTGTGATGGGTAATCTCTTCAATAAATTAATCAATAAACGAATCAATCATTCAGTCAGTCCATCAATCATACATTCATCTGATGAGTCAGTCAGTCAATCAATCAATCAAGCATGCAATCGAGTTGCTTTTCTGTTGCAGGGCTGGAACGTGCTTGCTCTCTTCATGCGCAATCAGTCTTGGTTCCGGGAGAACTTCGGCGTCTTCAAGAGCTCCAGTGAGTATTTTATTTTATGCAACCTCGTTTCGGCTACATTTAATGCCTTGGGCGGAGGGCTTCGTCATCGGTACACTATGCGAAACGAATTTTCATAAGTTTCACAATATGAAAGAGTTGTATAACCACGGAGCGCAAAGCTTTGAGTTTGCGTTATGCATGCATCGAACGCCATCCTCTTCCAACCTCCCGTCAAAGGAGAAACGCTGCTAACGCTACTCCCGCAAGGCGCGCCAACTTTCCGTACGGTAGTTTAAAACTATCTATTGTGTGGCTTCAACGTAGTGGCATAACAAATACGAAAACATGCTCAAAAACAAGTCTGGCTCAAGACAAAATAATTACTCCCAAGTACACAATAGGTCAAGAGGAACTAAACTGGGCTTTTTCTCACTCCTCAGAGGAGTTTAATTATGTTTTCTCGATAGTTCTGAAAGAGTGCATGATTCAGTGATACGAGATTTTGTCTGAATACCAACTGTGACTTCGGTCCCATTTCGTGTTCATTGTGTAACATTATTGTTTAGTCAATATACACGAAAAAAAAAACCTGGTTCCGCGCAATAAAAATCTTCTTATGAAACCAGATGAAGTGAATTTCATAAATTCAATTAGGTACAAAGAGAGCATACATACAACCTATATCACACATCATGTGCGATCATGCTCAATTTTTTTTCCTGCTTGAGATATTCCTGAGTATAACCATGCAAAGACAAAAATCTCGATCACACATTTCGCGTTCTTTTCTTTTTTCGGATAATAACAAAGGTTCTTACAAATTAAACGTTAAGTAAGTATGCTGTAAGGCGAACTTTATTATGTCAGAAAACCACTGTGCGACATGTTTAGACTATATGGGCTCGTTCGTTCTGGATTTTGAACCGAACCAACCTTTTTACTGACGTAAAATGCCACACGCTCACTTGCTTCTCAGCCACGACAATTAAATATTGTCTACGTCACTGCGGAGGAGTGTCGTCAATGCAGGGGCGTAGCCAGGGGGTGGCACACCAGGCTAGTGCTCCCCCTAAATTTTGCTTTTCGTGGCATACAGAGCGAAAAATCACCTATTCATCGGGTGCCCTCACCGAAATAAAGGAAGTGCCCCCCCCCCCGTAAGATATTTCTGGTGACGCCCCTGCCTCAATGCTATCACATGCAGTAGCTTGCTGAATGTCGCGCTTACAAAACTGCACATATGTGTGTTCTTTTATGTCAAAAAGATCTTTTGTAGTTTTTTTATAAACAACGTAACCGTACGTGCACCTATCAAAATAACGTAGGTTATCTAGTGCACAAAGTAAAAGATAGGATAGGAATTGTATCGTTCACTATCAAAACTCCGTACCTGAGACACACGTGTGAAAGAGCTGTAATTTCTAGAATATAAGAAATTAGAGTTAGTTATAATGCAATTTTTTAGTCTGATGGTGGTTAAATATTTTTATTTAATAACCAACGTGGCACAGGGGAACAGCCTTGAGCTGTCTCTACATTCGTCTGTACAGCTGACTTCGATGCTACCTTGGAACATCAAGTATTTGATGACTTTTTTTTCTGCAGCCACAGTGGGAATCAACGTGATCTCCGACTTTGCTATCATCACCAACATAGCGAGCGACATCCTCCTGATTTGGATTATTTGCTACGTGAGTGGTTGCTTCTCATGGCACAGGAAGGGTGGGTAATTGATTGATTGATTGATTGATTGATTGATATTGTCGCGGTGCAGCGCGAACCAAAGGCAGATAAACGTATAAACGTTCACACAGCGACTCTCAGCAGCCGAACAGCCAGATCGCCTTCTTTATCTTCAATCAGCCAGAGCTCCACTACCTGGTGTCCGCCAAATCCCCTTATTGTTGTTTTGGTCCACCAGTACACACGCGTCATTTGCCCCCCCCCCCTCTTAATGAGCATCGCCCCGATGCTAAACCAGTAGTGCAGTTTTTTTTTGTCTGTTCTTTAAGAAGTGTCTTGCGCAATCACTACCTTTCATAAGGCTTCATGCGCACAACGTGAACTAGTTCAGGACGGTGCTGGCGAAGCCTCGTACTATATGAACTGTCGGGGACGACCTCGTACGTAACATCACTCAGTCGTCGCAGTACTAGATAAGGGCCAAAGTATCTCCTTAGGAGCTTTTCAGAGAGTCCTCGTTTCCGTATGGGCGTCCAAACCCATACTCTGTCGCTGGTCTGGTAAACGACTGTTCTGCGGCGAGAATTGTAGCGGCTCGCGTCGTACTCTTGTTGTTGCTGGATTCGCAGGCGTGCTAGTTGCCTTGCTTCTTCCGCTCGTTCTGTAAACATCTCGGCGTCTGGTTCGATGTCGTCGCATTCGTGCGCTAGCATCGCATCTAACATGGTTCGTACTTCCCTTCTGTGAATTAGGCTGAACGGGGTCATCTGGGTTGTTTCTTGCTTGGCATTGTTGTATGCAAACGTGATATATGGCAAGATTTCGTCCCAGTTTTTGTGTTCGACGTCTACGTCCATTGAAATCATGTCTTCAATTGTTTTGTTCAGACGCTCTGTAAGCCCGTTCGTTTGCGGGTGGTAGGCGGTAGTCTTGCGATGGGTCGTTCCACTCAGCATGAGGACTTGTTCCAAAAGAGCTGCCGTAAATGCGGTTCCTCTGTCTGTGATTACGACGCTTGGTGCACCATGCCGCAGGACAACGTTCTCGATGAAAAATTGTGCCACCTCTGCTGCTGTACGTCTCTGGATAGCCTTTGTTTCAGCATAACGGGTAAGGTAATCAGTCGCGACAATAACCCAGCGGTTCCCAGCAGTAGAAGTAGGAAGTGGGCCCAAAATATCCATGCCAATCTGGTTGAATGGTGTTCTTGGGACCTGCACGGGCTGCAGGAGGCCAGCTGGTTTAGTCGGTGGTGACTTCCGTCGCTGGCAGTTGAGGCAAGTACGAACATGGTGTTTTACGGCAACGGTCAGTCTTGGCCAGAAGTAGCGCTGTCGTACTCTGGCCAACGATCTTGTGTAACCTAAGTGGCCTGAAGTCACCTCGTTGTGGCATGCTTCGAGTACTTCGGAGCGAATGGCTGCTGGGATGACGAGCAAATACGCAGATCCTGTCGAAGAGAAGTTTCTTTTGTATAGTACTCCGCTCCGTAAGCAAAATGATGACAGTGCTCTTACGAAAACAGTTGGTGCCTTCTGAGATCTCCCCTCCATGTAATTAATTAGGGCAAGTAACTCAGGGTCGCCACGTTGTTGCTGTGTAATAGCGGTTAAGTCAAGCACACCGAGAAATGCTGTTTCCTCCTCATCGGATAGAGTTGCCGATTCAATGGGTGAGCGGGATAGACAGACGGCGTCCATGTGGCGCTTTCCTGACTTGTGTACGACAGTCATGTCGTACTCCTGCAGCCTGAGATTCCAACGCGCTAATCTCCCGGTAGGATCTTTAAGATTTGTCAACCAACACAGTGAGTGGTGGTCGCTGATGACTTTGAAAGGGCGGCCGTATAAATACGGGCGAAATTTCGTGAACGCCCATACCACGGTGAGGCATTCCTTCTCAGTCGTGGAGTAATTAGTCTCAGCGCGTGTTAGTGTTCGGCTTGCATAGGCGATTACTCTTTCTGTGCCCTCTTGCAGCTGCACAAGCACAGCTCCCAAACCAATATTGCTGGCATCCGTGTGTAGCATCGTTGGGGCTTTCTCATCAAAGTGGGCAAGCACTGGAGGCGTCTGTAGTCGCTGGCGGATATTCTTAAAAGCAGCTTCCTCTTCGTTGCTCCATTGGAAAGCAACGTCTTCTCTCGTGAGGCGGGTCAACGGTGATGCGATGCGTGCGAAGTCCGTGATGAATCGCCTATAATACGCACATAGTCCGAGGAATCGTCGGATAGCCTTCTTATCAGTCGGCACTGGGAACTGTGCAACAGCTGCGACCTTTTCAGGATCAGGACGAACGCCTGCGTGACTGACAACGTGGCCAAGAAATTGCAGCTCTTCATAGCAAAAGTGGCATTTTTCAGGCTTCAACGTCAAGCCCGCAGACCGTATAGCTTGTAAAGCTGCCTCAAGTCTTTTAAGATGCTGGTCAAATGTTGCGGTGAAAACTACGACATCATCAAGGTAGACCAAGCAGGTTTTCCACTTCAACCCAGAAAGTACGGTAACCATAAGTCTTTGAAAGGTAGCAGGCGCTGAACATAAACCAAAGGGCAATACTTTAAATTCATATAAGCCATCTGGTGTCACAAAAGCAGTCTTCTCGCGGTCTCTTGAGTCTACCTCGATTTGCCAATACTCACTCCTTAAGTCCATCGATGAAAAGTAACGAGCATGTCGAAGTCTGCGAGAGAGTCATCTATACGAGGAAGTGGATACACATCTCTCTTTGTCACCTGATTGAGTTTTCGGTAATCTACACAGAAGCGCAGGCTGCCATCTTTTTTTTTTCAACGAGGACTACAGGTGACGCCCAGGGGCTTTTTGAGGGCTGAATGACGTCATCTTCTAGCATTTTGTCGACTTGCTCTTGTATCACTTCACGTTCTTTTGCAGCCACGCGATAGGGGTTTTGGTGAATTGGTCTTGCCATGTCCTCGGTAATTATCCGATGCTTGGTTAGAGGCGTGCGGCCAACTCTTGATGTTGTCGAAAAGCAGTCTTTGAATTCGGCCAGTAGCTCAAGAAGCCTCTTTCGCTCGTTCTTAGGCAAAGTAGTGCTAACGTCAAGAACTGGTGTCGAATCAAGTTTTGGTGCCTCGTCGACTATTGCCAAGCAGCCTTCTGCGTCTGTGATATCGTCGAAGTAAGCGACGGCCATGCCTTTTGGAAGGTGCCGGCGCTCATCACTAAAATTTCTCAGAAGCAAGTCCGTGCGTCCAGCGGCGACACTGACGATACCTCTTGCGACGGAAATGCCGTGTGTGAAGAGGAGCGAGGTTATTCGGTCTGCTACTCCTTCGCCGTCAAACTGGACAGCGGCTGCCACAGAAACAAGCGTGCATGACCGTGGAGGGAGAACCACATCGTCATCAGTTAGACGTAATTGATTCGGTCACGCCTGTGTACAATCAGGTGCGCCCGAACTGTTGCGGAATGTAATCAAACTGTCTGGGATATTGATGACGGCGCCGTACTCTCGTAAGAAGTCCATACCAATAATTAGGTACTTGCAGCATGCGGCGAGAACGACGAACGACGCAACGAAAGAAGAACTTTCTATGTCAATTCTCGCTGTGCATCTTTCAGAGGGCATCAATAAATGACCACCTGCCGTCCTTATTTGAGGGCCTGTCCACGGTGTCTTCACTTTCTTGAGGCGCATGGCGAGGTCCTGACTGATGATAGAAAAGTCGGCGCCGGTGTCGACTAAGGCTGTTACTTTCTGGCCGTCAAAAAAAACACTCAGGTCAGCGGTCACAATGTCGTCGCTCTCACGTCTTGTCGAATTTACAGCGTCGTGTAATGGGGGCTTTTCGTCGTCATCTTCATGGCCTGCAACCTTACCCCCGGAGGTCGCCGCCCTCAGTTTCCCCGTCGCGGGCTGGGTGACCTTCTTGCGTTAAGGTCCGCGGAGGTACGTCGGTGTGACGAAGGTGAATGAGCGGGAGAAGGAGAGCGGGATTGACGTCCCAAACCTGGCTGGCGGGTAGGTATTGCCTCCTCGTCAGAAGTACGGTATTCGTAAAAGTGAGAACGGGCTCCATGGAAAGAGGCGTCCTCCCGGCGTGGTATGTATTCTTCGTTCGCACGTCGATCGTCAGACCATGTTCGAAGTGGGCGGAACGAATCATTGCGGTGCCAGCAATGACGGGCAATATGACCTGCACCTCCGCAGTTGAAGCATAGTGGACGTCGATCGATTGTGCGCCACGCGTCTGTTCTTCGCAGTTGTGGACGTCTGAGCCTCCCTTCTTGCGACGATGTTCATGGTGCTGCTGTGGACGCCTGGTGGTACGTCGGTTGGCTTGGCGGTCGGCTCAGGGTCTGCTCTTGCCGCGGTGACCAAGGGGCCGTCGGCACTGGGTGATATGGCGGCGATGTACCAGATGGTGAACGTCGCAGATCATCGGCATAGCTCATGGGACGGTGCTCGTCACCAGGACCAGCGGTAGAAAAGGCGTGGCGGATTTCATCGCGTACCAGTTCAGCGACGGACGCAACGGGGGTTTAAGCAACCAGATTCCGGAACTTTTGAAGTTCTTCGCGAACTATCTCACTAATGAGGTCTCGCAGGGAGCTTTGATCCTCAGGTATGGCGGCAGCATTGATTGGGGCGCTGCTAGACATTCGATGATACTGCCTGCATCGTTGATGGAGCGCCCGCTCTATAGGCGTAGCCTCCTTGATCAAGTCAACTACGGTACTTGGAGGATGGCGCAGTAGCCCGACGAAAAGTTGCTCCTTAACGCCGCGCGTGAGGTAGCTCAACTTCCTATCTTCACTCATGTTCGGGTCAGCTCGACGAAAAAGACGAGTCATATCTTCAGCAAACATAGTAACGCTTTCATTGGGTTTTTGAACCCGTAGCTCCAATAGCTGCTGCGCACGGTCGCGTCGATCGACATTGGTGAACGTATCGACAAGCTGTTGTCGGAAGTCGCCCCAAGTTAACAGACTGGATTCTCTGTTCTCATACCATATTTTCGCACCGCCGTCAAGGTAGAAATAGGCGCGTGAGAGCTTTTCTTGTTCAGGCCACAGATTAATCTTGGCGACACGCTCGTAGTGCTCAAGCCAGTCGCCCACGTCTTCGTGGGCGCCGCCACTAAAGTGATAGGGAGCCAGTGGTTGAAAGATGGTTACCTGTGAAGGCTGTGTTGGTGGGGGGGGGGGGCCTTGGGGCGCTGGTTGCGGACTGGCGTTGGCCATTTGTAGAGGTAATCGGAACTTGCGAAGTTCTGTAGAAGGCGTGAACTCTGGAGCGAGGCCTATCAGCCACCGACTGAACCGGTGCACGGGAGTTGCAATGGGTGACAATGCGTCCGAGCTCGATGAACGGCTCCCAGTGGGAGTATGGAGCATTAGGTAGGGTTGCGTCCCAGCACCTCCACCAGTGTCGCGGTGCAGCGCGAACCAAAGGCAGATAAATGTATAAACGTTCACACAGCGACTCTCAGCAGCCGAACAGCCAGATCGCCTTCTTTATCTTCAATCAGCCAGAGCTCCACTACCTGGTGTCCGCCAAATCCCCTTATTGTTGTTTTGGTCCACCAGTACACACGCGTCAATATATAGATGTGAGTGAGTGAGTAAGTGAGCGAGTGAGTGAGCATGCCGTCGTTTAGCTTTGCACTGCTGTGCCACCATTCCTTCGCTACACTGCACTGTATTTTTATCAATGGTAGAAAGAGTTGTTTTGCACTTCTCGTCTTCAAATATTCTCTATTGTCCGGTGGAATCACTTTAAGATTGCAAATTAAAATTTCGCTGGCAATGCTTCTCCATTTCTTTGTGACATCGGGTAACCGTGAAAACTATCAGTCACGAATGATTATCAGTCACTACACTTCTTATCTTGCATTACGAAAATAAATATAGCTAGTAAAATAGAGGTGTTGTACGTCAAAAAAGGTTCAGACGCAGCTTGGCAAAATGTGCTTTATCAGGCAGGTCTGGCTAATGGCGAGCGGCGTGCGCGAGCTACTACAACAGCCACCGATCATCCTCGTCTTCTTCATTACCAGCAGAGCGTCCGTTATTCAGATTCATTAATTCATTACAATTATTCCCCGCGAAATAAGGAGCCATGCTGGCGACCTATGGACAAGTAAACACGGGAGGGTCGTAGCAGGGCTTAAGTCTCGAGACGTGGACAATTTTCTGGCCACGACGACGTTGGTCTGAAGATGGTTCCAGTGGCTCAATGAGGTAATTCACTGGTGACGTTTTTTGTAGCACACGATATGGGCCGTGATACTTGGGGAACAACTTGGTAGAAAGGCCAGGTGTAGCAGAAGGGACATGCAGCCAGACGAGTGAACCTGGATCGTAGAAAGCAGTGTTATTTGACGCGTCATGGTGGTGCTTTTGGCGTCCTTGGTCTTGGGTTGTGAATGATCTTGCCAGTTGGCGGCATTCTTCAGCGTATGTAGCGGCTTGAGACAAAGTCGTAGACTCTGAGGAGTCAGGTTTGTACAAAAGAATGGTGTCCATAGTGCAAGAACGTTCGCGTCCATAAAGGAGGAAAAAAAGAGAGAACCCAATAGTGCTTTGAATGGTGGTATTATGTGCGAACGTGATAAACGGGAGCGCTCGGTCCCAATTGGAGTGGTCTGACGAGATATACATAGACAGCATGTCACCAAGGGTGCGGTTGAAGCGCTCTGTCATTCCATTGTTCTGGGGATGATAGGCGCTTGTAGTGCGGTGAACGACGTGGCACTCACGCAGCAATGCTGTGATGACGTCTGACAAGAATACGCGACCACGATCGCTCAGTAACTCCCGAGGTGCTCCATGACGTAATACGATGTTGTGAAGTACGAAAGTCGCAACGTCTTTTGCTGTAGACGAGGGAAGGGATGAAGTTTCAGCATGCCGCGTGAGTTAGTCGACGGCAACTATGATCCAGCGGTTACCGTCAGCAGTGTTGGGAAGGGGACCATAGATATCGATGCCGACGCAATTGAACAGTCGGGATGGGCATGGTAAGGGCAGCAAGGTACCGCTGGCGTGACAAGGGGCAGTTTTCCGTCTCTGGCACGTCGAGCAGGCCCGTACGTATTGTCGTATAAAACGGTACATGCCACGCAAGTAATATGGAGACGTATGCGAGAATAAGTCTTCAGGAAACCTGCGTGGCCACATTGGGGGTCGTCATGAAATGTGGAACAAATTTCGGATCGCAGATGACGTGGAATCACGAGTAGGCACTGACGTGCACTGGGTGCGTAGTTGCGTCGGTACAGCACGTCGTCGCGAGTGGCGAAGTGCTCGACTTGCCGACCCAACGTGTGAGAAGGGGGGGAAGCCGTCCGCCCATCCAGGATGTCTAGAATCGAAGCAACCCACGGGTCCTTGCGTTGCTCAGATGGCATGTCGGCGATAGTGACGGCAGTGGCGTCACAGGTTAGACTTTCGCAGCAGTCCGGGTCAGGGTGTAGGGGCGAAAGGGATAGGGCGTCTGCGTCCGAATGTTTCCGGCCGGAGCGATAGACCACGCGAATATTATATTCTTGGAGGCGTAATGCCCATCGGGCGAGACGACCGCTTGGATCCTTCAGTGACGACAACCAGCAGAGGGCGTGGTGGTCAGTCACGACGTCAAAAGGGCGCCCGTACAAGTAAGGTCGAAGTTTCTCTATTGCCCAAATAATGGCCAGGCATTCCTTTTCAGTGACGGAATAGTTGATTTCGGCTTTGCTAAGAGTTCGGCTTGCGTAGGCAACCACGTACTCCTGGAAGCCGTCTTTCTTCTGTGCAAGAATAGCGCATAGCCCGACACCACTAGCGTCGGTGTGGATCTCTGTGGGTGCCGATAGGTCGTAGTGTCGCAGAATATGTGGCGACGTGAGGAGGCGGCGCAGTTCTTTGAAAGAATCGTCACAGGTGGCAGACCATGCTGAAAGGTCTCTAGAGCCGGCGAGGAGCTTGGTCAAAGGAGCGATGATCGTCACGAAATTGCGAACGAAGCGCCGGAAGTAAGAGCACAGTCCTATGAAGCTTCGGAGCTCTTTCATGGCGGTCGGATTTGGAAACGCTGAAACGGCTGTAAGTTTGGCAGGGTCAGGATGAATGCCGTCTTTTGAAACCACGTGGCCAAGGATCGTAAGCTCTCGAGCAGCGAAATGGCACTTCTTCAGATTCAGTTGCAGCCCCGCGGCAGAAATACACGTGAGGACTTTCTCGAGGCGGGTTAAAGGGGTTGCGAAATAAGTTGAAAAGACGACAATGTTATCTAAATAACAAAGGCAAACGTTCCATTTGAGGCCTCGAAGGATAGAGTCCATCATTCGCTCGAAAGTAGCTGGCGCGTTGCAGAGGCCGAAGGGCATGACTGTGAATTCGTAAAGCCCGTCGGGCGTGATGAAGGCTGTTTTCTCGCGATCGGCCTCTGCCATGGGTACCTGCCAGTATCCAGAGCGCAGATCTAAAGAAGAGAAAAATTCGGCTCCCTGTAGGCAGTCCAAGGCATCGTCAATGCATGGCAGCGGATAGACATCCTTGCGCGTGATTCGGTTGAGACGCCGGTAGTCCACGCAAAACCTGATAGATCCGTCCTTCTTCTTCACCAACACAACTGGAGAGGCCCAGGGACTGCTTGACGGTTCGATTATGCCACGTGTCAGCATGTCGTCAACCTTTTCATTAATGGCACGGCGTTCGGTAGTTGACACACGATATGGACGCTGCCGTAATGGCGTCTCTTGACCGGTATCTATACGATGAACAACAGATGATGCTCGACCTAAGGAAGGCTGATTGTGGTCAAACGAGGCCCGAAAACGCTGTAGAAGCTTGATCAGCTGTTCCTGCTGCCCAGGCATGAGGTTGCAATCAATGGACTTGCGGAATACATCCATAGGTTCATTAGCGTCAGTTGCGGGTGTAATGGCACAAGTCGGTAAAAATGGCTCGTCTGGGTAGATCGGGTCTTCCAAAATACAATTTAAGGTCTCGAGGCTCCCCAGACACTCACCGCGTAGCAGGATGTATGGGCAAGCAGAAACGTTGCACGCATAAAGTACCGCCGAACCATTGGAAAAGTTGATGACGGCAAACGGGAGGACGATGGTTCGGTGTTGCACACTAGCTATAGTTGGTTGGAACAGGAGCGTCGAGTTAGTGGCAGCAGGGGAAAACACAGGCACTAGGACGGTGGACAACGGCGCGATGCGGACGTCAGCTGCGGCAAACACTTTCGAGGGACTGTGGTGGTCGATATCAAGGCACGGATTCGTCAACGTGAGTTCAGCACGAGCGCAGTCGACGAGGGCCTGATGGGTAGAAAGGAAATCCGATCCTAGTATGACGTCGTAAGATGAACGTGGGAGAGCAACAAAGTTGACGGCGTACCAAATATCTTGAATAAAAACGCGTGCTGTGCACTGAGCTGTCGGCGCGATGAAATAGGAGGTGGCTGTACGCAGAGCAAGATTCGTAAGCGGCGTTGTAACTTTTCTCAAATTTCTAAATTTTGTTAGTAATATTTCATATCTAACATCGCGAATGCTCATGATTATCAGATACAGTCATAAAAAACTTTACCCGTGTATAGGTCTCCGGAACACTCAAGTAGAACACTGCGGATCACACGGAATCATTGGCATTACCTCCGAAACTCCTGAATTCTTGTGCTGCCCCGTGAATAATGGAGGCGCTGAATTAACGTTATATTTGTTTAACATCAGCCAAATACATCATCCAGTGCGGTGCGATTTAATCTGTCTGAAATAAAAGTGCGTCTTTTAAACACACTATAGGCCACCTTCGTTGTGATTCACATCTGCGTGCGCTGCTCGGGCGCTTATTTGAAATAAATTTGTGGTGATAAAATTTCAGAGCCTTGTAACAACTTGTTCCTCTACCTTTCTGAATAACTGTCGACTCACCTACTGACAACATTTTTTTTTTACCTTATACAGAGCATTCGAGACACCGAAGTCGATACTGACACAGCGGTAAGATAACCAGCGTTTTCAAGTTGTACAACTTTTTCTCTTGTGTAACGGTGATTTGTGAGCTTGGTTGGACTGAAATTGTTGTGTTTTGCGGGACACTTTTACGACATTAAAGAAGAACTCGAGGCCTATACGTAGCCAAACCTTAGCTACCTCAATAGGTATTTGTTTGTGGGATGCTTCTCAACAATATTGCTCTGCACAGCTACAAATGGCAAACAGCCAATCAATATCCTTAACGCAACAAATTCATGTTCTAAAGAACCCAAAGGATTTATTAATGTAAAAATCTGAAGTCACTATAAAACCTGAAGCCGCGAAAAAAGGTGCAACCATCTCTGCTTCGCAACAACGATGAAATAGAGAGGTTGATGACGTCCCCTACTTCTTCATGCTAATGCGTTGGTATGTTTTTAAAGTGTTTCGATATGTTTTAGCATTGCTTTTTACTGAACACTCTCTCATATTATAAGCTTTGAGGTGGTAGCATAGATTCATTGCATATGGACTATACCCATCTAACACAGGTTTACAAAGAAGCGTTCGCTTAAAATACTTTGGTATGCTGCATCACTGCTCTTTGTTCACTCTTTGTGAAGCCTTCAGATGGTCGTATAGCCACCACCTTTTACAACCACCAAGTATTACGCGACAATGGTCTGACTATGGTTAGCGCATGCCATTTTTCGAGCTAAGTGTAAAGTCTTTCCTTTTTGGTCGAAGTTGTGCCCATTAGCCCAACTTCTGTGGCCCGCTTGTTAGGCTACATTAATAGCTGCCTTGGTTCTTGGGTAATAATAAAACTTCTTGTTGAGGTACCATCCGAGAACGAAAAAAAACTTGTCATCAACTAGGATTTGGCCCACTTGAAGATTGTAAAAAGGAGTAACGCCAGAAACTGCATGTGGGCTGCTGTCAAAGTCCTGCATTCATGAAGTCATGTGCAGTTCCAGTTGCTCTGCCCATGCAGGGCTAGCTTCCTCGTCAAATTGCTGGCTTCTATATATCATCGAAACTTCATCAAAGAATTGAATACCAGGAACCACACTCACCCCAACAAGCCGGACACCAAAGTGTGTCCAGGCCGTGGATGTGCAGTGCACGACCTCTCTCACCACTTCGTGAAGGTGGCTGGGAAGAGCGACATTTCACTTGTTTTTTCGGCACCTGGTGAGCTTTCACATGTGCGTAGTTGTGTGAATGGGACTGTCGAGGCTTGCCGCACAGAAAAGCATGCCACAAACTTCATTGACTTCAAAGTGGGCCTACGTACTTTTCGTTTGTGCTATCTTGCCACACTGGTCGTTGCATAAACGACGGGCTGAGGGAGCATCGCGCGGTTGTAAATTCATTGGCCGGGGGTGGACGTTTGGCAGATCACTGCAGCAGCTGTTCTCGCATGCCTCAATTTAAAGGCTCCCGTATTATGCGTAAGCTTACGAAAATTATGAAGCATATTGCGTCAGTATAGAAGCTGATAAATGTTTGAACACACTGTATCAGGCTTTTTCACGTGATATAAATGGCCTGTCTGAAGCGTCAATGCAAATACTATTGTTGTAGCGCCGTCGCGCCTCTTCGTGGGTTCTGCACAAGTCTGTATACGCGTGACAATATTTTTTTCGTGTTCTGTCACTAAATTTTCAGCTGATTTCTATAGTGTGCATCCTGTTTACGTGCCTCTTTGCTTCGTATTCGTTCCGTCGCGCTTGCTAGGATGCTGAACTTGTACACCCACAAACTAGCCTGAATATCTGCATTGAAACGTCATCATACTGATTACGCAGCCCGTACTAGATGTCCTGAGGTTCTTCATCGCCTGGAATGCCTTCACCATCATCCTGCTCTGGCTCACGTCCTGTGCGGTGGCATTTGAAGGGAGCCAATCATACGTGAGTGGCTTTTTCTTCTTTTGTGATAATAATGTATGTGGAGCGGTGATCTGTCCTAACACAGTACTGTGTTAGTGGGCGTATACGGGTGAGCACATGTTCTGACATTTAGCGAGGTTAATGTGTTCAGGAGGCGCGCATTTCATTAAAAATGGGCCCTTGCAGCCTCGGAGTAAAAAGAACTTAGATACTGTTTAAGATTTGCCTTTACGGGTAAAACACGATAGATTGATTCAGCAGATTTCCTATCACTTTCTCTGTCACTTGGCACGCTTCACTTCCTGAGGGGCACCCCTATGATGCCGCGAGATAAGTAACGTGCGTGCATATAAGAGTGGCTGTTTTAAATTTTACTATAAGAAAGAATGAACCATGGCTTTAGATAAGATTCTTCGTGATAATCTTCACGTAAGGTTCTCTGTGAAAGATTCCCCGTAAGTTTCTCCGGCAAAAAAAAAAGGGCATTAACACTACGATCGCCAAGACGCCGGCTCATATGAGGTCTTGGAAAGGATCTAACAAAGCATCACACAGTTTTACCACATGAAGGGCTGAACTCCTGTCTTATCATCTTTAACCTTTCTTAAATACATCTCCCCATCTCGTTAACCACCTGTACGAAAATGTTTTATCCAACCCTGACTTTGGGTTGCCATGGCTACGACAATGTTTCTAGTACATCAACTGGAATATATTAAAAGTTGAGACCCCTTATTGTTTATTGAGTAACGTCACCCTCAGCCGAAACCAAAACGTAACTATTAACAAGGTACTAGCAAACGCGATCACTACCGCTCATACAAATTATAAATGGCCGACTCTCACTGACTGGAAGAAAGGCATTAACACTTTGGTCATCTTCACATGCCCATTGAAAACAAAAACGAACCCCATCTTTTCATACCCAGATTTGGGAACTGTACAAATTCGACTGGATAAGCTTTTATTTGGTCCTCCAAAACACAGATCACTGTGTTGCGGGCCGCTCCCACGTGGGGACTGAGATGCCCAGCTCCTCAGCTGCCTCAACTACACAAATTAACATGCTGAAATGCTATGAGTAGCTCGTTACATTAGCCTACTCTAGAAATACCAGTGGCTTAGCGCGCTGGAGTGTGGGCCTATTTCCGGAGTGGAAAGTAAGAAATTATGTTTTCTTGCGGTAGCAATTATATTCACAATCTCGGCTGAATTTCGCCGCCCGCGTCATGCATCGTATATGTATGCCTATCTGTAAATATGAAAACGCAAGAAAGAAAAAAAAATTGCCCGCAGCTTCCCTCGGGGGAACACTGAGGAGAATGCGGAGCATATAATTGGTTAACGGGGTGTTAAAGTGCGACATACTTGGGTCGATGGCTAAATTGGTTAACGTGGTTGTGAAATGGGGTGTTAAATGAGTGAACACGTACACACGAATGCGAAAGGGCGGCGCTGGTCGAAGGGACGTCGATCATTGTGTTTGTGGATTCGTTGGAATTCATTTCACCGCGACCTTGGAAGTCGACGTGCCGTACAAACCAACCGACGAGCGGCAACTGAGCGAGCGAGCACCGACCTTGAGTATATATACAGCGCGACGGCGCATGCACTGTCAGCTGTTGAATGTTCTCGAAGCGCGACCGCGCATGCGCGTCCACTGGAGAATCAGGAGAATTGTAGATGTCGAACGCGGTGTGTAGAGGAGGAAGGGTGCACAGATGGTGGAGGAGTGAAGCGCGCGCGGTGTGTAGAGGAGGAAGGGATGCACAGATGGTGGAAGAAGGAGGAGGAAGCTTGCGGACGGCGCCGCACTACAAGCCTCGTGTATTAGATGCTCCGCATCTAAAAAATCCAGAAAGAAGACTCCGGCACGCGGAATCGAATGTGGGACCTCCGCGTTATGAGGCGTTAACCACTGAGCTACCGAGGGGTACCTCTTTCAGCGATAAAACGGCAAGCTTTTTATATTTACCACGTACCGCTGTTGGCGGGCATCTCGGGGAGGAAGCTATTGTGTTTTCAGCATTATTAGCAAGATGGCGCAATGAGCGCGCGGCGGCTCTCACCTCTCACGCGTACTTTTGCCCGTGCAGAGGAGGGGAGTGGACGACCTCTCGCGTGACCTTATCTCCAGGTTGGGAAGATCATACGTCTTGGCTGCTGTTGGGCTTTCAGTAGAACGGTTATATTATAGTTACGGGGCCGCACAAAGGTCACTGCAATCATTGCACAGCCTCCGTTTGCTAAAAGAGCGCGCTTTTCAGACACAGCAATGTAACAACTGAGGCGCTTATTTGCGTCTTTACCGGTGAGTAAGTTTCATGCGTAATTTGTGCGTGAGAAACGCGGGGCACGTTTCGATCTCCTTACCATTCAGCGCGTGACCTTCTGATTGGTTTCTATCGCGTTCGTTGCTTCGCTTTTGCGGCAAAGTTGTGACTTTTTTTGTTTTTTTTTGGACCTCCGCACCTCTACCTGCTCGTTTATTTCGATATCCCCTGGTATACTTGAATGCTGGACACGATGACGTTAGAGCGCTGTACCTATAGAAGCATGAAATATTTCCTTTTCTTTCAATTCAACACCGAAATTTGGATACCGAAAAATTAGTCTCTACACGAAGAAATTATAATAAGAGTTAATGCCTAAATTATTATCATGCTCTGCTTTTATCTGTGTAAAGCCAAATGTGCATCTCCTCCTATAATTACGGCCTTCACACAATCCGCAGTTGCCGAACTTGAAACCGCAGCTACTTGTCAACGGCAGCCATGAAGTGGCCAATGACACCAGTGTGCCAGAAGCTCACCATGGTTTCGAGGTAAGAAACATTTTGTCATCTCACATAGATAAGTTTATTGTTATACATAAGTTGGATTAGTGTCCTGACTATCTGCTGACGTGATTCTTGTTCGCATGCAGTCTGATGTTCCAAATGCTAACACCTGTACTCATAAACGCTCCTTGACTTGAACTCGACTTCAAACCTCTTTTAATGCATCGCGTTTGAAACGCGTCTTTGCGTTTCTGCTGCCTTGGCACCACTTGAAGACAGTGCGTTCGAAACGCGTTTTGCGCTGCATTGAAGTAGGTGACAAGTCAAGTTCAAGTCATGCAGCGTTTCTGAATACGGGGGTAAGCGTCTTATGGTCGAGTCCAGTCCGGTGTGCGTGTGGCGTAACCACTTTTATTGCGCATGCACGTCCCCAACCCCTCTCTCTATTCCAACGCTCCCCCATCCTCTCGCCTCGCGATGCTGACGCAGACAGCGCCTGCTGGCCTACGCTCGCTCCCCTCACTCTCTCCTTTAGGCATCCCTCCCAGCGGCGTTTACGCCCCATTTCACATGCACGTTCCCTCCACCTATCTCTCCTTCGCTTCCTCTCTCTTGCCTCGTTCGCACCTTTCGTTTTCTTTTTTTTTTTCGGCAGAGCCGAGTAGCACTCAAACGGAGGGTCCTCGCCACTCACTGATGCAAACTGCCAGAAAGTTATTTATGTACCCGAGTCTCAAGGTTATATAGACCTTTTTATAAGAGCCCTCTATGAAACACTTGGGATTAAATATGATCACATGAGGTTTCCTTGATGCGCCTAAATCTAAGTACACGGTTCCAAGTGCGTAGCATTTATAACGCCTGGCTTTTCGCCCATGCAGGGATCTAATGTGGCATGGTCACGCTAAAATTAAACGCTCTATACGAGCCATTACAAGGCTAGCAATGCAGAAAACTGGCCTAAAATTAACTAACAAGATAAAAATTTTATGGTTACGAGAAATAACGAAAAATTATTCAGAATAATTAGCATTGCTGAAAATGATTTCGAAACATGTGGCTAACTCTAGCGCCGTGCAAGAAAGCGTACCACCGCCTAGCAGAGCTCGCCTTTTCTCCTCTCACCTTATTTCTAAGGCGCTACACATGAATGGGCCAACAACTTCACAGAAATCGCTGCATATTACACCTATTTGAAGTGGCCGGTAGAGGAAGGAAGTAGACAAGGCGCAGCTAAAAGGAGCTAGCTTGTCGGACGCCTAGTTGGACAATCTTCCAAACAATATTCTATACTCGTGCAGAAGAAGATTACATACGTACATCAAATATTGCCGTTATCGAATGGATGGTTGGGTGAGCGGGGCAGTTGGTTATTTACGAATGCGTATCACTGGGTGCCCGTCCTACGCGCTTCTTCTAGTTTTACAGTACTGAAGCTGCCGTACGTTTAATTTTCTGTTTTATTTAACAGAGAACCTGTATTGTTATACACCCCAACGGTTTTGCGTTCACAAAAAAATACAACTTGCTCATGTTTTAACACTGTTTCAAGCGTGTAGATTCCAAATTTATTAGGCATTCTTCTCCAGAGCCTGCGCTTTATGTTTTACGTTTACTTCGAACGTTTCTTGGATGAAAGGATAATAGGCGAAGACGAGGTCACTGAATGTCGACGACTTCGATTAACCAAGTCGTGCGTCATTATTATAAACACATCGAGTGAAATGGTTTCATGGGCTGTCTTGTGTAATTGCTCGGGTGATTGGGCTAGTTGGTGTTCATTCATTTTTAAACTTAATAAAGGATTTATCCAGCCTTGAAATATTTTGCGTATACATCCGTGCGCCACCGTTTGAAGCTGTTAAACCAAAGTTTTCTGGATATTGTACATAGCGACGTGAATAAATAGGACCAACAATTGTCGCATGCACTAACCTAACAGTTTTGATGCATATGCGTATACCGCAACACCAGTTGTTTAGTTAGAAAACTAAATGGCTAAAAGCCTAATTTAGTGGAACTCAGACACATCCTTAACGCAGTCTATACAATGAAACATGTTTGGCTGGTTTGAAAAAGTATCACACTTGTCATTTGCTCGTGGTAACCAGGGGTCTATCTTAACTTTTTAATATCCAAATGCGAAAGACCATTCAGGCGACATCGCAATCGGTAACCGTTTTGAGTGCATTTTATGGCTTCGAAGTCCAGTTACCTTCATAGGGTGAATTGTACTCATAATGCTTTTTTTTTCCTTGTTGTCGTTCGTTGAGGAAGGGAGGGGGTGGGGCATTGCGTCTTTAGAAACGAACTGTCCTGACCGCAAATATAGAGCGCGTTCTTCGACTTTTTCCTTAACCACTTTGCAACCAAGGTGGGTTATGGCTGAAGTACTTGCTTAACGTGTTGCTACAAAATGGCGGGGAAATCTACAGCGCGAAAGACTCAACACGAGACAATGAAAAAAACATGTAACAGCGTCAATTTATACCTATTCTCCGTTGAGTGTTGTTTATAATATGTTTGGTTTCTGGCCATTGGTGTGTGAGCGATGTGTGCGTGAGCATATCCCGCATGCTTAACTCATTAGCCCGGCTTTACTGAAATACGCTTCTGAGCCACTCCGCTCAGCTCACTATAGAAACAGATCGTTGGACAGCGTTCAGTTATGTTTTCTGCCTTCTCTCATTGTATCCTGCACAAGCGTAATGACGTTCGATCACGTGTGGCAGATTGAACTTATGACTGAACCCGCTGTTACAGGATGGTCTCACTTCCTGGTCGTCACTCGCCACTGCTACCGGCATCGCTGTGGTCCGGGTGAGTCCGCATCTACGTTCTTTGCATGCAGGTATCCCAGCAATCGTCATGATCACTTTCACTAAGACCGTTTATCGTGTCGTACTCAATTAGGCATTCCGCCGCTTTTTCCCACGCGAAACACTTAGCGACATTGTTGTTGTGACGTCAAAGAATCAACTTCTCGCATTGTTAAATTCGCACAAACGGTGCTTTATGTTTTGTAATAGTCAATTTTCAACGATATCATAAGTGAACAAATACATTGCGGTCAAATTACACGTTGCGTTATCACAGTATCTTACTGCGTCATCATAATCGCACGTAGCGTCATTATGAGATGTAACTGCTTGTCGTCATATTCACGCCGTTCTTAGCACCCCTAAATTCGATCCGATGCCTGCTAATAATAAGTGTTTATCTGCACGACTACCATATCTACGCGCTAGCCCTAAAGACCTCCTTTCACGAAAATTTCGCACCCGAGTGAGGATCAAGCCCTCTTCCTTTGCTTGGCAAGCAGTTCTATACCACACAGCCAAGCGTCTGCTTGAGAATATAGGGGAAATAACTTCCTCTGCTTGGAAATGCAGTGAAAGTAGCTTTGATTCTTTACAGACACACGCGTCTTATATGCATGCTTCACAATGCAACACGAAATACGGCTGTATTGTAATACGTGGCACAAGCGTATACATTGCCATTGGGCGTCAGAACATGTTATTATCATAATGACTTCATGGTTTAAATCCAGCCACCAACTAGAAAATGTACGCACGTTACTTCGCGTATTCTCCTAAGGCCACGTAGTGGGTGCATTGCGAGTTCTAAATTGTTTCACACGCATAATTACCGTTGTTTAAAGCATGCTACCCATTACAAATACGAAATGCCGCTATATGCGAAAGCTGTATTGACACAAGCCAATTTTGTTTTCATAGAATAAGCGTGCACTGTTATAATCCACAATTTAAAGTACTTGAGTAACCTCATAGAATAAAAAGTATGACCTAAGTGTTTGAAGTGCGCACTAGGGACAGAATATCGCTATTTTATTCAACTTTTGAACGCGAATATTAGGAATCTTTCTGTTTTTTTTTTCTCCATCGTCATTGATCGCGCTTTTCTCACCTTGGCAATAAATCTGCGACTTTCAGTAGCTCATCCTTTATCGAATCTATGAGTTACAAGGCTCAGTCTGTATGACGGCCACCAATAGAGTTGGTTGATTGGCGTTTCGTTACGTGTAGCGTCCACACACTGGTCCCACGAGTGTTGCGTAAATCTGCACATTCGTATAACGACCTGCCTATTCGACTGAGAAGAAAAAAAAAACAAGCCCATAGTTTTCACCTTTCAGTCGTTTTAGGTAAATGCGTAAGGCACCGAGTGACTTTTTTAAAAGTGAAGAGCACTTCAGGGGCCCGCACTGCTTATGCGGAGGCATGCTGCAGCCGTCGCTTAGCGCGACGTGTAAAAAAACCTTGAGTATAACGTAGCCATCTCTAGAATATTGATCGCGCGTTCGCGCCAAGGGAAAGAATTTTTCCTCTTGCTCTTCTAGCGGCCTGATGATGATGATGCCGCGTGCATAGCTGCATTTAGCGATGAGATAGCAAAGAAGATCGCGGATTTGCTCGAGAGGCGCAGCGCAGGTGAGTGAAGAAGACAACAATCTTAGCCGCTTTCTCTGAAAGCGTCTATACGAGTTCCACTCTCCGTGTTTTTAAATAAACCCCCCTTCAATTCTATCCCGTGGCAATATTAAGTGTGGGAGAACTTTAGGGGACCGGGTTGTCGTAGGTTGCTGTCATATGGCGTAACGCAGGGGAATCCACGTATAAATATAGGGAAAAAGTTGGCCCAATTCTACATGTTATACTGTAAATGTCATCGAAAGACGATAGTCTTGCGTCTGGAGAGAGTGAACAAAACGTTTATTTGATCTTCTGCGCAAGCAAATCGGTGAATGGTTATCTGAAGGCGCTGCGTTAGAGTGCCTCGAGCGTGTAACGGAGGCGAACAAGCGCATCTAGGCACGTTAGACACGAGTGCCATCTGGCAGTTATCTTCGAAAACGAAGTCGTGCGCGACCGCGGACTCGGAAAGATGCGCGCCAGTCACGGAGGTGATAAGGTGTAGATTGCAAATCGACGGGCAGGTGCCACCACCATGCCTCCGTAGCAAAGCGTTGGAAACACCTTCTTGAGCATCGCGTTGCACTGTCAGCGCAGCGCGTTAAACGCTACAGTCATTAGAGTTACTTGTGTGTGCTTCTTCTAGTATGAAATCAGACATACAAAACATAGACATGCTGTTATGGCGCTTCAGATATGCGCAATTTTTGCTTTTTTTATTGACAATCGCACAACTATGAACGCTAAACCTTGATCAATATTGGTGGGCGCTGAGGATGGGGTTGGCCGTTTAAAGCCGTTTGAGGTATCGTTAAGGTGGACAAGCGGACAAATGCACAGACAGAGAGACCAAAATTTTTCCGTCGAAGGTCCCCAAGAAAGACTATCGTCTTTAAAAATGATAGAAAGCAAGCGAGGAATGGTAAGAGCATAGTGCCTGGAATATAGTAAGACATAGAAAAGACATAGAAAGGTATATTTATAGAGAGAGACGAAAAAAGTCAATAACACAGGAACAAAGTGTAAGAGAGAAGGAGAAAAAGAGAAGACCGAAAAGAAACAAAGAAGGCTGCCACGCACCGCAGTTCCCTCGGGCTTGGCACCACACGGGCAAAGCTGCCCCGACAATGCGTTGGCCCTGATTACGTTGACCGATCTGGGTAGGGTCTCTTTGCGACCGACTGTGTTGCTTTCTCGCTATATCGGCCCGCCGCTCGAGGCGCATTGGTGAAATTCACCATTAGCACCGCTTGGAACCACGGTTTTGCAGGTCCTAATACTGGTCGTCTTTTTCGTCGGCTACTTGAGCTTCCTCTCGAAAAGTGCGGACGAGGAGGGCGTCTTCGACGTGCCGATGAATGCGAGCTCCGTGTTGACCTGTGGCTCTGTGATGCAAGGTTCTTGTTGCTGATTTGTTTTCCTCCTGGGCTGAGCCTCAGAGAGTTTTGTTAATAAGGACAAAGCCGTTGGTTTGACACCTTCATTTATTGACGCGGTTGACATCATGTCGAATATGCGAGAGCTAATGGCCTTGGCGGATCGCATGGGAATTGATGGGGCGGATTTTAAAACATGGTACGAGGAGAAGGAGGCACGAGCACGAGAGGAACGGGCTGCGGAACGAGAAGCTCGAAAGGAACAGTTGGAACGGGAGACGCAGGCCAAGAAGGAGCAGCTTGAGCTCGAGACGCGCGAAAAAGAAAAACAGCTCGAACTGGAGACACGCGCAAAGAAGGAGCAGCTGGAATTAGAGAACCAAAACCTGCAACTGCGTCTTAGACTTGCCGAAGCTGAGAATAGCCGTGTAGAGACAAGAACTGTTGACTCAGCACCAGGCTCAGCACAAGAAAGGAGTGTTTCATGCAGCGTGAATCCTCATAATTTGATACCGGGATTTAATGAAAGCCGGGACGACTTGGACGCCTATTTAAAAAGGTTCGAGAGAGTCGCCATCGGTCAAGAATGGCCTAGGGACAAATGGGCCACAGCTTTAAGTTTATGTTTGAGCGGAGAAGCCTTAAAGGTGTTTGGAAGACTTTCGCCGGAGGATTCACTCGATTATGATAAAGCCAAGTTGGCGTTGCTCCAGCGTTTCCGTTTTACGGCCGAAGGGTATCGGGAAAAGTTCCGACAAAGCAAGCCACAGGACGGCGAAACAGGCAAGCAGTACGCAACTAGGCTACTGAGTTTTTTCGATCGTTGGGTCGAAATGTCGAGGACCGGAAAAGAATATTCGGCTCTTCGTAACTTGATAGTTACAGAACAGTTTTTAAGAAACTGTCATCACCGTTTGGCACTTTTCCTGCGAGAAAAGAACTTCAACAAGCTAGAGGACATGGCCGAGGCCTCAGATAACTTTTTAGAAGCTCAGAGGCAAGTCAACCTGTTAGTTTTCCGAGAAAAAGTGGAATCTAAAAGCAATACGGAAAAAAGTGGTAGTTACTCGGAGAGAGGAGCAGTACGTTGCTTTGTATGTGGCAAAATGGGTCACAGGGCATCGGAGTGCCGATCAAGGCCAAAACAACCTTTCTGTGGATATTGTCAGAAGACGGGGCATGATTCCAAAACTTGCTCAAAGAAGAACGGTTCAGCCAACAAGACGTCATGTCTTTTGTCGCCAGAGGAGCACTCAACGGAAGTGAAGCTTTCACCGGACAAAGAAGAGGACATGGCGGGCGCCGTGAATACTCACCCGAAGTTTGCCACACACAAAATGCCCGTGTTACAGGGCAGAATCTTTGGCCGAACCGTCTCAGTGTTGCGGGATACGGGTAGCAATACGCTGGTGGTGCGTCGTTCTCTGGTACCCGATGAAGCCCTCATAGGTACTACCGCTACGCTATTCTTAGCCGATGGCAGTAGCATCACCGTTCCTGAGGCGGAGGTGGAAATTCATTCACCTTATTTTTCTGGTACATCTATTGTCAAATGCATGACAAACCCACTCTACGACCTTATCGTCGGAAATGTACCAGGTTCACGTGAAGTCCATGACCCCGATACCAAGTGGGAGGAAAGGATTCCGGTAAAAACCTACCCCAACTATATAGCGAGTGGAAAAGGAGCAGATAGAGAGGATGGTACCCTGAAGTCTTCGGTGGTTGGTATCAAAATCCGAGAGCAACGGTCAATCTCATCTGAAATCGATGTGCCCACCTTGAAGACGACCCGAAAGGATCTTAGTGCCGCTCAAAAACAGGACAAGACCCTAGATTCTTGCAGGAGTAAAGTAGGTCAAGGGCTACAGGGAGGATCAAAGTCCTATTCGTTCGAGATAGAAAAGGGGCTGCTATACCGCTATTATCACCTACCATCTGGTAAGGTGATTCAACAAGTAGTAGTGCCCCAAAGATTGCGCAGCCAAGTGCTTACTTTGGCGCACGAAACCCTGATGTCGGGGCATCAAGGAATAAAAAGAACGATTGATCGTGTTCTACAATCATTTTACTGGCCAAGAGTTCAAGAGGCAGTGAGGAGATACGTGCGCTCTTGTGACGCATGCCAACGAACCTACCCCAAGAGCAGAGTTGGTAAGGCACCACTAGGTCGAATGCCTTTGATAGACACCCCATTCGAAAGAGTGGCAGTGGACATTATCGGGCCTTTAAAGCCAATATCACACATGGGTAATCGATATATACTAACACTAGTGGACTTCGCTACTAGATACCCAGATGCAATAGCCCTGCCATCCATCGATTCAGCCACAGTAGCCGAGGCACTGGTAGAGATGTTTTCTCGAATCGGGTTCCCGCGTGAGGTACTTTGTGATCAGGCATCATGCTTTACATCGGAGCTAATGAGAGAGGTCAATAACTTGTTGGCGATCAAGCATCTCAGCTCCACACCCTATCATCCCATGTGTAATGGCTTAGTGGAGAGATTTAATGGCACACTAAAGCAAATGTTGCGTAAATTGTGCCAAGAGGAACCCAAGACATGGGACCGACTATTAGCCCCACTCCTGTTTGCGTACCGGGAAGTCCCGCAAGCCAGCTTGGGATTTTCGCCTTTTGAGCTGATCTACGGTAGAAATGTTCGAGGACCTCTCAGTCTACTTAAAGAATTATGGACCGGAGACAATCAAAGCGAGGAAGTGAAGACAACATATGGGTATGTCCTGGATCTCAGAGATCGCCTAGAAAAAACATTGCAGTTGGCACAAGAAAACCTGTCACGAGCTAAAACAACGCAGAAGAAATACTATGACCGGGGAAGTCGGATGCGTCGGCTAAAGGTTGGAGACCGCGCCCTCGTACTACTTCCCACGACGGAAAACAAGCTTATGATGCATTGGAAAGGACCTTTCAGGGTCACAGGAAAGAAGGGTGACTCTGACTACTGGCTGGATATGGGACATACTACCAAGCTGTTCCATATAAACATGTTAAAACGCTACGAAGAGCGTCCTCCAGAAATATCAACCCAGTCCGCATCTTTCATTGTAGTGGAAGAGGAAGAGACAGACACGCCAGTGCCTACCTTTAAAGCTACTGAGGGCTTTGGTACTGAAGCTATCAAGCTTGGTCCTAACCTCAGGAATAGACAAAGGGAAGAAATTGACGAGCTCCTAGCCACCCATAAAGACGTCTTTTCCGAAGTCCCCGGCAAGACAAACTTGTTGGAGTGTCGTCTTAAACTGACAACGTCCGAGCCTATCAACACTCCACAATATCCGTTACCATTCGCAATGAAAGAGGTAGTTGAGAAAGAAGTCGGAGAAATGTTGCGACTCGGAGTGATTGAAAGGTCCGACTCACCTTACAACTCGCCATTGGTGCTGGTGAAGAAGCCCGATAAGAGTTACCGTACTTGCATCGACTTCCGTCGCATCAATGATGTGTTGGTCTCCGACGCAGAACCAATTCCGAGAACGGATGTATTGTTTACAGAGATCGGCACTAGAAAATTCTTCTCCAAGTTTGACCTTACGAAAGGATACTGGCAGGTGCCCTTGGACAAAGAATCCCGGCTAAAAACGGCATTCTCCACCCAATCGGGACACTACCATTTCCTCTATATGCCATTCGGTATCAAAACAGCGTCCGCAGTGTTTACCCGGCTAATGAGACGTCTCCTTCAGGGCATCCCGAACGTCGTTCATTATATCGATGATGTTCTCGTCGCTACGACAACCTGGGAGGAACACATGCAGACTCTGAGTGAACTGATGAATAGGATTCGAGAAGCAGGACTCAAAATTAAGCCCCAGAAATCGGAGATTGGAATGACGTCGATTGTGTTCCTGGGTCATCGACTGGGAGATGGAACAATTCAGCCGGTAGAGGACACGATCATAAAAATCGCCAAAGCCCCATTACCCACTACGAAGAAACAACTACGTTCGTTTCTTGGCTTGGCAGGATATTATCGTGATCTAATCCCTCACTACGCTGAGAAGGCACTGCCTCTGACAGAGATGACAAAGAAAAGGGAGAGTAACAAGATCAATTGGAATATTGAAGGGCAGACAGCTTTCGAAACACTAAAGCAAACTCTGGCGTCTGGACCTATTTTAAAGGCTCCGGATCTCAAACGTGGATTTGTACTCCGCAGTGACGCCTCCGATTCTTGCATCGGTGCAGTCCTTATGCAAGAGCACGACGGTGTTTTACACCCGGTAAAATACGCCAGTCGTCAGCTACTGCCTCGAGAACAGAACTACTCAACAATCGAGCGGGAGTGTCTCGCGTTGGTGTGGGCAGTGGAAAAGTTCCACATATTTTTATATGGGACATATTTCACGGTTCAAACAGATCACCAACCGTTGCAGTACTTATCTCGAGCAAAACACCTCAACAGCAGAGTTCTGCGGTGGAGTTTAGTACTGCAAGAGTACAACTTTCACGTAGAACATATAAAGGGATCCGAGAATGTTGGAGCCGACTACATGAGTAGGTTGCAATGAATATGTTCTGTGTGTTATTATTACAAGGTTATGCTTGTGTGGTGGACTGTTGCTGGAGTTAATGACTGTATTTGTACTGTTCTTAGTTGCTGCCAAAAACTTTTCTTATTGTTGTTGGTTGAATGTTACGTTCTGTGGACTCGGTGTTTCGACGTGAGACATGTCAACGAAGAAGCAGTGTGGTGCCATAGGTGTGTTGTGATAGCTTGTGTGGTGCGCATCGAACGACAGTTTTTCAACCGGAAAAACTTCTTCGAAAGGGCTCCTGGTCCTTGAAGTCCAGCCCATTCGCGTCGCACAGCAAGGCGGCGTTGCGTCCCGCGTTTCTCGGAGACGCGGCCAAGGGGGCGTCTACCCCCAAGCAGCGATCTCAGGTCAAGTCAGGCAATACTATGTAAGTTCACTTTAACCCTTCATTCATCTTTATCATGTATCGCACATGGAGAATTCTTCTGGAATGTTAATGGGGTTAAAAACTGAAGAATATGCGCTTACCATCCGCAAGCCAGCCTCCTCTCAAACGTCAATTTTCTAGTGCACCATACAATATTTCTGAATTCCCCGTATCTTTCCGTTTCATTATTTTATGGCTGGTGCTGACTAGACTTCAGGAATGTCTCCTGGCGCTTCTTCAAAGTTTATTTCTTTTTGCTCCATGCGAACTGTCTAACTAGCCGACGTGCTCATTTCGGCAGAGGGCATTTAGTTACTCGAATACGCCACAAGCCGTGACGCCATCATGCTCCTAACTTCATCCATGCTCCCGTCTCGCACCATAGCCGCACAGCAAATTCTCAGAATTGAAGTGGGCGAAATGTGCATGGTCACTCAAGGTTTGATCAAACTTGACATGTCCGTCCTTCCACATCAGCGTGTTCGAGATACTTGCAAACGACGTGGGGCAGTGGTCTCAAATATGCGGCTCGACAACCATTCTACAACGGCCTTCATCCCCCACATGACTCACTCCGCCTCACTTTTTTTTCACTTCTCGATAAGTATGCCTATGAGCTGCAGAGACATGACTGGTTTCAAGCATTCTTTTCGTGACGCAACCCATGTCGTCACTATGTGCCGAAAAATTAGCGCGAAACAAAAACTACTATTAGCCCCGAGAACGAACACTGGCGTCGCTGCGGTCGCGGTGATGTGACGTCACGGCACGGACTCGCCTGCTCCACCGGCGCTTGTCGCCTCTTTCTGCGCCTTCCGTGTACTCGCTCTTTGGCGGTACGTTTGTTATTATTCCTCAATTTCGTTACGCAAAGTTCTCAACATACAAGGTGCAAGGTTTCACAACTAGTGAAAGCTTTTTAAGTTGCAAGAAGTTTCCCTAATTTAGCTTACGATAGGCAGATTCTGTCCAAACGTAACATTTATTGGGAACATGGTGACGCAATAGAAGACGTTCGTTGTTTTCATCGCTTACACCACAGAATGGGTGCTAGGAAAATATGCCAAGTGGTACTAACGTTATTATAAGTAGGCATAGACTTCCCGCCGAACACAACTTCCTCCAATAATACTATACTGTATATGCTATACTATACCTTATTACAACATACTACACCGTTATACTATACGGTACTGCACTGTAGTATAATATACCATATACTGAAGAGTAAAAGCACGCGCCCCAGTGGTCTAGTGCTTATAGGGCTCTACTGCTGACTCGAAGGTCGCAGGATCGATTTCCGCCCAAAGCAGCCGCGTTTTCGATGGAGGTGAAAATGTTTGAGGCCCGTGTACTTGAATTTAGGTGGACGTCAAAAATCCTCATGTAGTCAGAATTTCCGGAACCCTCCAATATGGTATCCCTTGTAACCATATTGTGGTCATCATCATCATCATCACCAGCCTGACTACGTCCACTGCCGGACAAAGGCCTCTCCCATGTTCCGCCAGTCAACTCGGTCCTGTGCTTGCTGCGGCCATTTGACACCCGAAAACGTCTTAATCTCACTGGCCCACCTAAGCTTCTGGCTCCCCCTAATCCGCTTGCCATCTCTGGCAATTAGTTAGTTACCCTTAAAGGGGCCCTGAAACAATTTTTGAGTAATCATGGAAGTAATTCATTGGAAGAGCTTATTGCCTGTCAAATTCAATGTTGCGAAAATTTTAGGAATCGGTCCAGTATACGACTGGAGTCACAAAGATTTGTCATGCGTTGCAATCGCATTCTCTCTTCTCTCCTTACGACGAAAGCGTTGCAACCTAAAGGGGGAGAAATGGGAGGGGCAAACAAAAAACGTCACGCATGCCTCGTGACCTTGAGCACTTTTTTTTTCTTCAAATACGCGGCTTTCACAGTTGCGCGCACACGCGTAGACAAGTGACGGCCTCTCGCGGTTATCTCTGTAACGACCGAGCGCGCCATATACAAATCAGCCAATGGCTGATAGATGGGCAATCTACGTGTGATTTTTGAGCATCTTCCGCCATTTGTAGAGGGAAGAGAACACAATTTTCAGCTGAATTTGTTTATTTATTGTGATAACCAGGCCACGTGCTGCGCTTTAACATATGGCTCGCGTGTTCTCGGGAGCCTCTACTACCAATCGGCAGCGTTTTTTGACCATGCTCAAAAAGTGTTGCAAAGCCCTTTTAATGGCCAGCGGTTATCCTGTCTACGCGCTGCATGCCCGGCCCATGTCCATTTCCTCTTCTTGATTTTAACTATGATATCCTTAACCCCAGTTTGTTCCCTGATCCACTCAGCTTTTTTCTTGACTCTTAAGGCTACACCTATCATTTTCCTTTCCAATGCTCGCTGCTTCATTTGAAATTTAGACTGAACCCTCTTTGTAAGTCTCCGTGCTTTTGCTCCGTAGCTAAGTACCGGCAAGATGCAGCTGTTATATACCTTTCTCTTGAAGGATAGTGGCAATCTACCTGTCATAATTTGAGAGTGCTTGCCAAATGTGCTCCAACCCATTCATAGTCTTCTAGTTACTTCAATCTCGTGGTTCGGCTCCGCTGTCATTACCTGTCCCAAGTAGACCTGGCCTTTTACAACTTCAAGAGCACTATTACCTATCTCGAAGCCTTATCATGGTATTAGGACGTTAAACCCCAAGAGTTATCATAAACGATATAGGCGAAACAACAATGCGCCCTTTCACATTGCATCTCCACAGTCGCACGTTCCCCCACACTTGCGCGCAGGAGCGTGGTCCCGGTTCTGGCGACGGAGCACTGGCGACCGAGCGTACGAATAGCCGCCACGCCCGAAATGATCTCGGACAGCGAAGCCGTTCCCCTTGAAGTGGTGCCGAACACCGAACGGCGGCGCCACTCGTACGTCTTCGCAGCTCCCTTGACTCGGGCCGAGTACTCCGAATCAGAGAAGCAGGGCTCCATCACCGTTGTCGGAGACGGTAGAGACGGAGGCGCCGGTGCTTGCCCGGCTGGTACCTTTGACGCCATCCACGGCGCCGAGCTAGCGGCATTCTACCGCTCTTGCGGCAAGAGGCCCAGTTGGGAGCCTTCGATGGTCGTGCGCGGCTGTTCCCGGATATCGATCTTTGACGACCACAAGCACCTAGCTCCTTCCGCGGCGCTGACGATCAAACCGGCCTCCGACGATGACCAGCGCGAAAACACCAGCAGCAACAAAGCCGAGAACGCAAAGACTGTCGAGGCAGTGGGGAGCATGGAGGCCATGGTGGCTTCCATCCTGGCACCGGAACCAGCGCCCACTATTATCCCTGCCAGCCCTGCTTCACCTACTAGCCTTGCCTCGCCTGCCAGCTCTGCCAGCTCTGTGAGCCCTGCCTCGCCTGTCAACTCGAATTGTGGCGTTACACCATCGGTGATGCCTTTCTTCTTTCGGTCTCGCGAGGTTCTTAGGCACAAGGGCGAGACAAAAAGACAGCATGCGAAGGCATCCTCGGCGCACAACGTACGCACTCTCAAATTCGCCGCGCCAAAGCTTGCCCACAAGGACGAGGCGGTTCAGGCCGGCACTCCCTAACCTTCACAGATCTGGAGGTCTTGTACATGGATAAAACTGTTAGAGTCACCGAGCATTACGGTGTAGGAAATTACGAATGTAAAAAGTTATTGCTTTTTCTACGAAATAAATATTCCTATTACACGCGAAAGACAGCGCCTCCTGGAAACAGAAAAAAAGCAGCCATCTTCACAAGCTTCGTCACGTTAAAAGTAGTTTTCTTTGTGCGAGATGCCGGGGCGTGCGCGTAAAACGGCATAAAGACTGAGTGCGTGGAAGCTGCATTGAGATATTCGTGCGAACCTAGCATACTCAAAATGCACTTCACATACTTTTTATAGTGTGTAATACAACGGCGCGTAGCAAATCGATCCCCATTTTCACTAAAGCTGGCAGAAAGAGCGTGTCTAAACAGCTCCTGCTTCGCTCCGCGTGTGTTCCGCAATTCCGAACACACGCGTGTGTTCCGCGTGTGTTCCACACGCGGAGCGCGGAACACTCCGCAATTAGAATCGCTTGCGAATAAGTTTGAGGATTGAAAGAAAAAAATGGTCCCAGCTCTGTGCTATGGTAACGAGGAAGTTAACTGCTTCCTGGTGTAACTCATTTCCAATTGTTCAACTTAACAGACTCCGCAATTAAAAAATCAAAAAGTGACACTTATTATACTTCAAGAAGTCTCTCGAAAGTTAAATTCTTCTGTGATCTTTGCGTTTGCACATTTATTCCTCAGGGTCTCGAAAACGGCATATTGTGTCTTCCATATAGATCTCGTAAACAAAGAACTCAAACCTGAAACCTTGACATTGCGTTCGTAGCTGCTCAAAGAAACAATGTGTTGGTAAAAAACTACTTTGTGTCTTTTATTTAAATTTTGTGAGTGAATAACTAAGGCTTCAAGCCTGGATGTTTTGTTCGTATGGGCTGTTCTGAGCAATGTGCTAGTTGTATTTAGTTGGACTCACATTGATATTGTAAAAACTATTTTGATGAAAGCATTCTTTTTGGTTAGTGATCAACTGTGCTACGAGAAAGAAAATGAGCTTGTGCACATTGCATTTCGCTCATCTTTAGCGTTAAAAAATTGGAGTTGACCGTTATACTTGACTTGGATATGTAATAGTATCACTTGCACCTCGGCGTTCTGCCCGTGTGTACTCCTTGGTTAACCTAGGGTCTCGTCGCTCTGCTAAAGCGGATCTTGGAGGCCACACAAAACAAAGACCGTGGTTGAGATTTACGCCGCCAGGTGCCTCAACATTCCCAAATGCTCGCATAAAAATAGTCTGCCCTTTCAATGAACTAATCCAAGTAGGCGTCTTTATCCTAATCGTTGAATGACCTTTATCTACACAATAATACACTCAAATTGAACCATAACCATAAATTTTGTGGTTTTATTCCTTGTAGACGTTTTTTGCGTATTCTGTGTACCGGAAGTACATGCTCGACTGGAAGTGCTAGAAGAGCCAGGGCAGGGGCCATTTGGTTGTTCATAGGGTAAACTTCTTGCCCGCACAATGAAAGAAAATTGACGAAAAAAAGAATAAAAAGAACACATTCGCGAACTGACAACTGTTTATTCTTACAGAATCACGGCACGGTATATGCACACAAAGAAAGGGGGTAAAAAAAAACAACACAAAGAACCACACACATGCGTAATAACTACATCACACACAAAAAAAATCCTCGATGATTCTGTTAAAATAAGCAGTAGTCAGTCCATGCTTCTGTTCCGTTTGATTCTTTCTTCGTCTATTTTCTTCCACTGTAGCACACAAAAAGTTTACATTAGATCGGAAGTGCTTCCAAAGGAAAAATGGTCACTGGTTACTGGCGCCACCAAAAATTTACCGTTATGCCCCTCATATACGCCCTAGGCTTTCATGAGTAGAAGCGGATAGAGCCAGCTTTAGAGCTACATTTGCGCGAATGTCAGGGTGTTATTACTGTGGCTTGGCCTCCTTGAACTCAAAAGCTCCCGTTAAGTTATGGTGTCGTAAACATAATGGACAACCGCGCAACGGCCTGCTCATAGATGTCCTCGGTCGCAACCAGGCTGGGCTGCTTTATTTGGAGACTAAAGCGCAAAGCGATTTTTCTCGTATTAGTGCATTTTTCTTTCACTGTACCAAACACAACGCTTGCAGTGAGGAGAAACTCAGTAAGCGAGAAAACCCGCGAAAAGGAGGTGTGGGCAGAGACACAACCTTGAAGTTTTCGCGCCATTCGTCGTGTCGTCGTCTGTTTTGACGGTGCCCACTGAGGCCTACGCAGTTTCTGATTGGTATAAACGAAGTAAAGTGTCTTTAATTGGAAGCCCCAAACTCAAAGGGACACTAGGGTCGAACATTAGGTCGACGTTGCTTGCTGAAATAGTGGTGCAGAAACCTGGCAGTGGTACTTTTGTGCCAATAGAGTGTTCATTTTGAAATAAAAATTACGTTTTAGTGGTCCTCATTGAGTTAGCACGCCTCGAATCCCCCGGCCTGAAAATGGCCGCCTCACGTCACTGTTGCCGTGCACGACGTTGCCCGGCTTTACTGCGTGACTGCCGACACTAGTAGCTGCAGAGAGAAAGTAGCGGTAGCCACAGCAGCAACAACGGCCATTAAACAATTGCCCGTCTTGACCTCCGAGATGACAGGCGTGCTTTGTTCAGCTGGGCCCCGCTGGATGGCACGACTTGTCTAGTGCAACCAGGCGAAAATTGAACTTTTCAACTACTCACGTCATTCCCCATATTAACGTTTCGTGCTTATTTTTTCCGTGAATCAAACAGGTGCGGACAAGCAGCATTTCATTACGCCTCTTGATTCACAGAAGGTTCTTTATTTTGTGCAGCTAGTTTGATTCTGCCGAGAAATTGAAGGCGGTAAATCTGACGTCATCGGAATCACTTTCAGAATGTCCTAGTCGTCGCAAAGGTGTCGTCGTGCATTTTCCTTAATTTCTTGGGCAAAGCTGTTGGTAATAATGTTCTTTTAGACATTGTAGTACATTGAGCTTTTATTGTGACATAAATAGTTGTTTTCTTCTAGTGTTCTTTTAATATACCAAGTTTGAGTGATTTCTTAGGAGCCGATTACTTCAATTTACGATATAGTGTATACTTTTCCATCCGTGACAATTTGCGATGAGTGTTTGGCGTAAAATATTGAAATAAAACTTTGAACTAGACTTTTTTTTTCTAATACTAAAGCTATGATGATGAAAAAACTACATTAGAGTTGTCATAAATCTAAAACAAATCTTTGTTTGGTTTAAGTATCTCTTTAAGTGCATTAACATAATAAAATTGAGCGCAACCACGACGCAGACAAACAAAATAAAAGGTGAGGTCGTTAGGTTGTGTCTCAATAAATTTAGGAACAGTCGGAAACTGGCCCGGCCTTTATTTCTGCTTGTGGTTTGAGCGCGTCATAACTGCGGCCGAAACGGCAACAGCTGCGGGATGAAAGCGCCACGGAGAGTATCTTGTACCTCTCGCTGCTGTCTTTATTTACGACGTCAAAACAATACCTATGTGAGGCCTAGATGGGCTCAGGTTTATTACTACTACTGTATCATGAAAATGGCTCCTAAACGTCCAAATTATCAGAAAGAGGAAGCCTATCCAAGACAAAAGATAAAACTCGACTGCGCGAGACAGACTTTTTAAACGTTTTAAAGGATTTTTTTTTCAAATTCTCTCGTCATTTAAGCGGGCGAGTGAAAGAGAATAAGGAGGAATAATTCAATTGATGTTTGCGCGATCCTGCAAGGTGGATGAACTGTTAAGAAAGGTAAATCGACAACAAGCCATTTGTATGGCAAAGTCACAAGTAAATTCATACAAATTTAACAGAAAGAAAGCATTATAGTAGACGAAAAAACTTCTGTTTGTGAAAGGATTGAACTCTGGACCAACAAGTTTCCGGATCAGTCGCTATAAGAGCCATAGAAATTTGTATAGATTTTTGTGGTTTATTGCTACAAACGGTGGTTGCGAGTTTCCCCTTCTTATCTATGGTAAATAGCACTCATTGCTTTAAAAAATACAAGAAGAAATAACCTGGAGGAGGCTCCAAATAAACTTTTTTCATAGTATCCGATAGTTCTCTTCGGTATGCTCGTGACAAAACAATCTCCCGAAGCCACAGTCGACGATGTAATGAAGGTATCAGAAGTCAAGTGCTCCGGGCGATTAATAAAGACGCCCGAACAATCAAAACTACGCCGTGTTCTGGTTTTAAACGACCGAAAGACACTGCTGCGCAGACGAGATCCGGGATTTGATTGCAGGATCCTATATACGCGCATCATTGAGGTCCCCAGTGGGCTCAGACTGCTGGTCATCTAGCAGATTCCTGCAACCCGGTTCTAGTTCTTGGGCCAAATAAAAGTTTTCTCACTGTCTTCCCCGAACCATCCACGGCAAGCATACTCGGCGTGAAGTCATTCCATCTACGCATTCACGACAGTCTCGAACCAACAAAAAGCGCACAGGCGTGCGCAGGGTCCTCCGTAAGCTTCAACACAGCGTTCTCCCGCTTCTCATCCCTGACAAAAGCTTCGAGGACGCTTGAGCTCTGTGATCAAGAGTGTGGCGCAATAGCGTAAACATGCCCCGTGCGCATTGGCTTTTCAAGTGCTAGCTTGCCTTCGGTTCATGGTGCATACCGCAACCGGGTCACTAAACGCGCGTTAACATCAGTCGTTTCAAAATATCCTATAGTTTGTCTACGGGAAGTACAGTTGTCAACTTCCCACTGCACCAGAATTCTGCTTCGTGAGAATCAGCGAAGGGTTCACTACGCATTCAAGAGGCAACAGGTGAACCTATACACAGCTGCTCTCTTTTTGGTGCTTTTGAAGCAGGTGAAATGCGCCCGAGCATATAATTAAATTTTCACATGAAGCGAAAGCTGACTGGCAAGCCGTCGTAGAAGTCTGGCCGTGTCAAGAAGTGAAATCTTCACGAGTGTTTGAAATACCCAGACGACCTCGCTCTACAAATACCTAAAAATTATGAAAACGTTCACAGACCCCGTCCACAGTGTCACTTCGTCTTTTCCGACTTCAGCTTATATAGATTCTATTGAAGAGCCATTGGCTGTATATGCCATGGACCGAATTATGAGTTATGGTCGGGAAATAAAACATTGTATATACTGTACACACGCGTGCACATGCGTGAGTGGGCCGGTGATTTAACTCGGTGGTGCTTTACCCACTCATGAATATTCAATTCGTGAAGGTGCATCATTTTTTTAATAGAAAGAGGGAGGACTTTACGAAAGGTTTTGACTATTTGAGGAAAGTGCCTATATTTATTTGGGGCAGTGTCTGGTCTTTAAGCTCCTCCCCCCCCCCCCATGTTACGGGCCTGATCATGTGGTGACTTGGCACATCGACAACGACGCCGCCTGAACGGTACCCTCTGGCCCTACGAAACATCGGTGCTCACGTTTGGGCACAAATGCCACTTTTATCGATATGAAGTGCGCGCCACATTGCGATGATATGCATAAATAGACAGTTATAGTTTACGGTTAGCGTGATAGCGGAGGTTAAGGGAATGGCGTTACCGTGCAGCAAACGTTCGTTGTAGACAGCGCCTTATAGTTTAGTGACATAGCGTTTACGGTGCTTACGTGCCCAGCTTGGACGGTGGCGCCACCTATTGGATAGTTAATAGGTTAAAGACAGTGAAAGGGAGAAGAAAACGAGAATGCTTGCCTATGCCACCACGCGAAGCTTTGTTACAAGTTTTTTTACTAATAATAAAAGCAAATAAATACGAACCACGCACCAAACGCGAAAAAAAATATGTTGCCGATTTTTTTTACATCGATCTTGTAGTTAGGCCTAGATGCGTTCGAAATGGGAAACTATCTCAAAAAGTACACCAACCTATACGTACCACTTAGTCATCGGAGCTAACTGAAGACAAGCGAATCCATTTTAAACAGTCGTTTGCTGCAAACAAGGTGATTCTTCCAACAACTACGCCAAGATCATTTCGAAGCGAGCGCCCGAGAGTGCCGCCATGTTTATGTACACTACGTTCACACGGTAACCACGGTAACCTTAAATCTGAAAAATACCGCGCGTACGGTAAGCGGTACAGGTAAAGTACGTATCTGCGCATGCGCACTTCGATTCCGGTATCACAGTGCGCCCGGTATCCCGGTAAGCCCGGCATACTATAACTGTCTAATAAGCAGCCGTTTTCGCCCTATAGGGAAGTGAAACCGGGCATGTATACGAAGAAAACCTATGCAGAATGCCTTGGTTCGATACCGTCTTCAGGTCGTCATGTTAGGTACGAACTGCCTTATGGTCTCGGCTTGCCGGCGTTTAATGTCACGGTTCGTCATGTGGTCGGGGTCACTCGTAAATGGGCATGCACTCCAATTGGGTGAATCCCACTACTCGTGAACGGTCTATTGAAAATAAGGCAAGAGTTCAAAGAATAGTAGAAAACGTTAGTATAACTGAAACACCCTTCCCTACATGTCCTAGGGAACTGTAAGTGACCTTGTAGGGAAGATAAACCTTATGGGAAGCTGCAATACAACGTAGTTTTCCTACGACGTTACTGGAGTGGAAATATCCTTCCTTACACGTCTGGTTTCAGGCCTGGTGCCACTTTTTATTGCATTGAATATCTCTCTCAAAACACTGCATATTTCACCCTTCTGAACGTTTCACGTTAATGGAGATGGAACAACCTTCCCTAAACGTCCCGTCTTTTCTTAGTTTTTCTTGCATCAGCGTATTTCAACCATTCAAAATGCTGCCGACGCCAGTACCACATTTTCTGCGACACGTGGTCCATCACGCTGTCGCGTTAAGGTTTCGTAAGTGTTGTTGCACTACCCTGGTTGATACAAACTGTGAAGTAAGGGTAGCTCATATCCGCATTCCAGCGGCCGTAGTATGCAGGTATGCGCCGTTCGTGATCGAGGAAAGTGGTCTCGCGACGTATACGAGAAGGGTCTCGCGCTAATCAAGTAATAATCTGTTCGCCTTGTCCCATGATACGTTTTAGCCCTTCCATGGAAAGTTCGGCACAAGTCAAGCTATGGAAAGGACCAGAAGAGGTTATATAAATAGGTGACTCGAAAGCTAAACGTAGAAATAAATGGCAAAAAAGTGTCCTTATATTTCTATGAAGTGATTTGTATTAAAACGTACAAAAAACCCTGGCCATATACGCCTTGTCTGTAAAGGCACCCAGAAATCGTTTTATGACATTTTAACTTTTTCCAATGCGTAGCATGGCAAACGAAGGAGCAGCGCATTGAAATATGCGATGTTGTATCAATAAATATACTTATAATAAAACTCTTCACGTCTATCGAATAGTGGCAGCGATGGCGCTCGATCAAACAGCGGCCCTGCCTCTTCGGCTCCCACTTGAGCGCGCCCTCCGATGCCGCCAGCCATCGTGAGCTGGAAGCAGAGCATCACGCGGACTACGTGCCCTGATCCCGGTGGTCCGAGCCCGACGCCTTCGCCGCGCAGGCCTCGGCGCAGTCAGCAAGCGATGCGAAGCGGTTGTCGCCGGCCAAACACCGGTGCGCTGCCTCAACAAGCACGGCCGAGGTGCGCAGACAGCGCACGCGACCCTCGGGCTGCGAGAAGTGGGCGAAATACGGAAAGCGAAGCTGGTTGCGGCTGCAGGAAGTCGCTCGCGGGACTCGTCCGCCCAGAGCCGAGCCGTGGGCCCCGCAACGGCTGGCGCACTCGGCGGCCGTGGAGAAGAGGGTGCTGTCGTTGGAAGGACAGGCACCGGCGGGAAATCTCCACGGGTGACAGCGGTCGCTCTCGAAGTGCCACCAGCTCTCTCTCATATCCTCCCTGAGCGAAAGAAGCGAACGTAGGAATTGCGTCGTGATAGTTACCACCTTTGAACCCTTTGTCATCATCGGCAGCGTTTTTTTATCTATTGGCACTCGTTTCGTCGGATGTCTGAACAACATTCTTGCGTCAGTGTCAGAGAAATCATTACGCCGAGTGTGTGCACTTTTCAACGACAACAACACGGCAGCTTCTCGTAAAGGCCGTCCACAGTTTCATTTAAACATATTGTTGACTGGGATAAATTTCGCGAAATCCGAGACCGAAACCCGAAAAAAGAAATTCAAGACTACAAAGACTGGGCGTCTCAGCTTAAACAGGATGTAGCTCTTAGCGAAAAAGTAGCCCCAGCAGCACATATCCGTGATCCAGTAGACAGCGGGCTACTCCACCTATGGGAGGCCTATCAGAGCTTGGAGAAACGATAGCTCAAGCAAAAATATAATCGTAAACTAAAACGCAAAATGTCACAAACACTCCAGCTTGTAACTGAACACGCGGCCGAGCTTTCATCGCAGCAATGCAACCAGATATGTAACCGGCTCGACGGTACTCTACATATGAAGAACTCTTGGTCCCTGCTTCGCCATATGTTAGATCCATGCTCCTCGCGATGTGAAAGTAATAAGCGAATTACGAAACTCCTGTTTGAAGTAGAAAAACAAGGGCAAGACGTTGAAACTGCTCTTAAAACTACGTATTTCCCTGGCCCAAGGCGAGAATCGTTACCTACCTACAATGGAGCTCCCAATGCAGACTTGGATGCACCAATTGCAGAGGCGGAAGTTTGGGCTGCCCTAAGGAAACTTCGCACCACATCTGCTCCAGGACTAGATGGAATTACTAACAAAACACTCCGAAATTTAGACTCAGTGGCAGCTGAGTCTAAATTCAGTGGCAGCTCTTACCATCAATAAGAGCTGCCACTGAATTTAGTCAGTGGCAGCTCTTACCGTCAGTGGCAGCTCTTACCGATTACATGAATCAACAATGGGAGCAGGGCACGCTGCCCCAGGAATGGAAGTCAGCTAAAGTGACTTTCATACCCAAACATAATAAGCCGTTAGACCTTAATAATTTAGACCGATCTCTCTTACCTCATGTACAGGAAAACTGATGGAGCATGTAATTCTCAATCGTCTTAATCGCTACATGGAACAAGAAAAACTGTTTCCATCCACCATGTACGGCTTCCGAGCGGGACTCTCCACTCAGGATGTCATGCTGCAGCTTAAGGAGGACGTGCTAAATCCTACTTTTCCACACATCACCAGAGCCATCCTTGCATTGGACCTGACTAAGGCTTTTGATAATGTTTCTCACTCTTCGATTTTACAATCTCTTAGTGAACTAAACGTATGCTCTCGCACGCACAGGTATGTCTCTGCCTTTCTCAGCAATAGGTCCGTCTGCCTACAGTTGGGCACTTTCAAAACCGATCCCTTCATGCTAGGTAGAAAGGGAACGCCCCAGGGATCGGTTTTGTCCCCGTTCCTTTTTAACGTTACTCTCATACCGCTAGCGCGGTAACTTGCCAAACTTTCTTCTATCAATCACTCCTTGTACGCGGATGACATCACCATCTGGGTCAATACTGGCAACCATGGTGAAATCGAATCGAAGCTTCAGCTGGCCGCTGACATTGTTGTTAAACACGCCAACAATATTGGGCTCACCTGCTCGGCGGCTAAATCGGAACTCCTAGTAATTGACTTTAAAAAGCAAGATACATGTCACATTCAAGTCATGCTTGATGACACCCCTATTCGCAGGGTCAATAAATTCAATATTTTAGGCCTTAATATTTCCGAAAATGGCTCGAACGCTGACACAATAAAGTTAATCCGCACCTCAGTTCAAAATACACCTTCCCTCATTAAGCGCATATCCAATCGTCATTGCGGCATGAGGGATGCAGACACACGCCGCCTCATACAGGTCTTTTGCCTATGCAGAATTACCTATTCTATCCCCTCCCTACCTCTATCTCTCACTTACGGAGACCGAGCAACTTAACAGACTCATTCGTAATGCCTATAAAACTGCGCTCCATCTCCCGAAATCAACAGCCACGGATAAACTACTTCAACTTGGGGTGCACAACACTCTGGGAGAGCTTGGAGAGGCGCATCTTTTCAGCCAATATCAAAGACTATCACTCTCAGAAACAGGACAGGTACTCCTGCGCCGACTTGGAATCAACGCTCCTGGTCCCACCACGGCCACGCACGCAGTTCCCGTCACTGTTAGCAGCAACCTATTAATTCCGCCACTCCCCAAAAATACTCACCCAGAACATAATCGGGCGCGACGGGAAGCCAGAGCCAAGTCCCTTCAGAAGCGCTTCCCTCCTAATTCTCCCGCAGTCTATGTAGACGCGGCCAAACATGTAGATCATCGAGCTTTCGTGGTAGCCGTCGTAGATGGATTTCAAAAACTGGTCGCTAGTGCGTCCTTTCAAAATTCGACAGAATCCCTGAAAGCAGAGGAGGCGGCAATTGCTTTAGCCATTGGTCACTCCTCCGCTGAGTATATTATTTCTGATTCAAAAACTGCAATTCGTAATTTCGCCACTTTCCTAATTCATTCTCCGGCTGCTAAAATTCTTGAATCATCTCTTCCGCCTGATCGCCTCATCACCCTCCTCTGGGTCCCTGCGCACTGTGGACACCCAGGCAACACGGCCGCTCACACCCAAGCCCGAGCACTCGCCAACCGGGCTCACAGCGACCTGCCTTCGAAGTGCCAGGGATCGACTCCTCAGCTATCACGATATCACGCTATTTTACCAAAATTCCCGCCTAACGTATCCCCCGCCACATAAATCTCTCTCCAGGAGTGACCAAGCTTTGTGGCACAGACTTCAAACGGCCACAGTAACGACTACTTTTCTTCTCTCCCTTTTTACACATGGCGAAACCTCGCCTCATTGCAACTTATGTCCTACCACCAGTGAAGACTTCCAGCACATATTTCTGAATTGCCCAAACAAACCCAAGCCTCCGTGGCAAGGGTCAGAACACCAGGAGCGATGGGAGGCTGCTCTGCGCAGCTCGCAACCGGGTTTACAGCTCCGGACAGTGAGCTGGGCCAGAAGGGTCGCCGAAGCACAGCAGTGTCTGGACACCTAGAGCGGCCCGAGGGCTCGTCGTCATCCTGATCCCACTTCCCCAACCACACCCCCCCCTCAAATGATTCCTTCGTGAATCAATAAAGTTGATTACCTACCTACCTCTCGTAAAGGCCCTGCTCATGCCAGCCGTTTTAGGCACTAAAGCGAAGAACATTACAAACAGGGTGATATTAGGGAAGAGCAAAGAGACATTAACATATGGTCAGGAGTCTGTCGTGGTAGTGTAGCAGTTAGGGGTGCTCGGCTGGTGACTGTAATGTCGCTGTTTCGATGCAGGTCACAGAGTTCGAATTTTGATGGAGGCGAGATGCGCTAGGCCCGTATGCTGTGCTGTGTTAGTGCACGTTAAAGAACACCAAAAGCTGTAAATTTCCGCAGCCCTCGCCTACGGTGCCTCTCCATCGTGACTTTGCATGAAGCCCTGATTTTATTATTACTATTAATATTGTCTAGTTACGAACTGTAATTTTACGTTAGCTGCGGCGCTGGTGTAACAGTTACGAACTGTAATTTTGCGTTAGCTGCGGCGCTGGTGTAACAACTGGGCAGTATACTCACGACTTCTCAGTATACTCACCACGATTTCAAAATACACTGGTTCTCGTTTCTTCTCAAATCACTCGATTTAGTGACCGAGCAAAGGCTAGGAACCGAAACTTGTTCATGTTGGTTGCCACCACGGGCGTGCCTTTCTTGTCAGCGTGTATATAAACACACAAACTAAATATGAAATTCTAGGATGGGCACAGAGTGTTGAATGCCCAAACTTGGCTACGTCACTGCATCGATCTAATGGTTCCCGCCACGGAAAGCTACAGCGCGGAATCATGACATGCTCTTTCTTGTGGGTCGACTCCAGGTGAATCTGCGTCGATTATTTGTACGCAGAAATTATTACGCTGAGAAAAGGCTCATAAAAGTCATTCGACACAGCGTGTGATGCAATCCTCCTGCAGTTGTTAGGGAAATATTTCGGTGGTCCTCCCATGGCATAATTAGCCTATACAATTTTCAACAGTACTTAAAGTTACCCGGAATCGCTTTAGGGTTTAGGCTTCCCCTCCTCAATGACCTCGCGCCCCTTTCTCACTGGGAGCAGCCAATGAGAGGTGGGCGGAAAGCCCTCCACTACGCGCTGTGTGGACGTGCTCGTTGGGGCTCCAAGTGTATACCTTTCGTACCTAGAGAACAGTGGCATGTCGAAGCAGGCAGGCGTCTTTGGGCCGGTAACCGAAGACGCAGCTTTGCTCGCAGGTGGCACTGGAGGTGAACCTGTTCAAGCCCCGAGCGCTTAGTTGCACCATCGGATCCAGCGCGGTGGCCAGACAGGCGTTCACCGATGGCCGGTAGTGGAACTCGCGTCGGGCCACGGGGCAGTACGTATACACGACGGCCTGGCAGTTGGGCTTAGTCTGCGATGCCGCAAGATAAGGGGGCACGCTTTTTGAGCCTAACATATGACGTATATTCAGCTGTGGTCAATATATATAATAACTTGTATGCCATTATTGCTTGGTGATTTCTTTAACCTTGTTGGTCACTGTTGTAGCTCATGTCTCTTACACACTATAGTCGCTCTATTTCACTAGCGTTGTTGCTGATTCTTATAATTAACGTCAACCTTTACCTTGTATGAACGATATTTTTCCGAAGCAACGTAAGTTTTTTCCTGTCACATTGCCATTTCGGATAGCCAACTTCTCTTTGCACTATAACTAGGAGGTCCCCCGTGTCGACGCTTCGACTGAGTGAGTGATGATATCATATAATAACATCATCAGGACATTGTAGATCACCATTTTGTGTCAAGTCATGATAATGTAATCACACATCGCACAATGACGTATACCATGACATTCTTGTACATCTCGCTTCGATTTGTCAATTAATTTGCCCTCGGACAGCAATTGGCTAGACCATCCGACTGATACAGATTGTAGAGCAGCTGTGTCGGAAAACCACTGGGACATTTTTTGTCTCCTGCCGCAACGTTATCGCAATTGGTCTCCGATTCCGTTTGCGGCACAGCTTCCTGTTTTGGACGCGCGACTTGTTACTACCATTCCTGTGCACTATTGGCGAGGAAGAAACCACGAATGGTGTGCTAATGGTAAATTAGGCCTTCTTTTCGAAAGCTCACTTATGTCACTTTTAAATGAACAACCTATTTACTGCACAATATCACTATGGTGGCGAAAGTATTATGTTGAAAGAGACGTATGTAGGATGTTCTGGTCAAAATTTAAATAATTTGTTTTGCTATTGAGTCATCCTTGTGGCCAGCAGGTAACTACGCATGTAATTGGCCACGTCGTTACATTCGGCTTACAAAAAAGTATGACATGAGAGACTATACAATATATAAATAACTATTCACGTATTAATTAAAAACAGCTGTTCTAAAATAGGCTAGATATCATACGTAAACTACTTTCTTTGCTTTCTGGTTGCTGTTCAGAATATTGGCATCAAATTGTGTGAGTTTTGAGCATTTATACGCAGTCGATCAAAACGCGTTTCGCAAAGAGGTATATGTATATATATATATATATATATATATATATATATATATATATATATATATATATATACAAGAAAAAAATTAGTTATAGAACCCAAATTTCGGTTGTATACCTCTTTGCGAAACGTGTTTTGATCGACTGCGTATAAATGCGCCTTACTCGCACAATTTGATGCAAATATTCTGAACAGCAACCAGAAAGCAAGGAAAGTAGTTTAAGTATAATACCTAGCCTTTTTTAGAACAGCTATTTGTAATTAAAACATAAATTCTTTACGTGTATATATATACATATATATATATATATATATATATATATATATATATATATATATATATATATATATATATATATATATATATATATATATATATATATATATATATATCTATATATATATATATATATATATATATTGAAATAACTTGAAGATAGCACATAAGAAAAGGATCGTATTTACTAACGTTTCGGCCGTGGCACGGCCTTCGTCAGAGCTATATATATATATATATATATATATATATATATATATATATATATATATATATATATATATATATATATATATATATATATATGCGGATGCGGAAATTATGCGCGCGGTAACAGGGGTGCATGACGACAGTGAGGAATATGTCGACACACCTAGCCTAATGCTAGCGAATCCGATGTACTGACGCCTGTGCAAGCGCTGGACGCGACAGGCTGGCTGCGACACTTCTTTGGTGCTTACGATGACTACGAGGAGGGACTCGAAATGGCTGCTGGAGCTTAAAAAAGCAATCATCCGCAAGAAGAAGCGTCTGTGAAAGTCTATTGTGAACTATTTTCTTCGAGCCAATCTTCCAGCTGGTGTGCCAAACTTGGCGAAAATATAGGTGCATTGTTCTTTATTATTTTACTAGTTTTTTTGCCCTCTGACGGCCAATCTTCTCTGTGTGGTGGGCTGCTACAATATTCCATAGTCGGTACATTTTCTCTTGCTGGCCAATTGTCCGTAGAAATTGATAATGGCTATAACAAAGCTAATGGTTATAACAAAGTTATTGCGACTCCCCTTCATCTTTGTTATAATGTGGTTTGACTGTATACCTTTGCCGAAGTGCTCCTAATAGTAAGATTACCTGCTTCAGGACTAAATTTTTACTACTGTAAAATGCTTCTAATAGCAAGATTACCTGCTCCAAAATTCTCGAGAACAATTTTACTGCTCCAAAATGCTCTTGATTGGAAGAGTACGTGCTCTGAAATGCTCGAAAAGGAAAATTTTAGTGTTCCAAGATGCTCTTAATGGCAAGATTACTTGCTCCTAAATGCTCCAAAGTGCACCAAAACAAATATGTTACTGCTACAAAGTGCTCCAAAACTAAAATTTGACTGTTCCAAAAATTGCTCCAAATCAGCAGTCCCCATAGGATCACTGTATATGTAGGTGTGATTCTCTTTGAGGAAGAAAGGGCAGGGTGTCTGCCAGCCTTGAGAACCTAGAAAAGTTGGGGAGCATAGACATATCTGGATATATCAGGTTATAGTGATAGAATTTCTGAAAAACCTGGCCACGTCATGGAAACTGACAGCAGTCTTGGCAGCCATCGGGAAGATAATCTTTACCTTTGATCAGAACTTAAAAAGTTGCTCCTTCATCTGCAACCACAGTGAACACCTGAACAGAAGCGTAGCAAAAAATGCTTCTTCCACAGATTACACAGCATTTGTCGATTCCCAAGCCTGAAGTTACTCACGCCAATAAATTTGTGCGTGTTTGTCTTAGCCACGATCTCATTACACTTTTTTTGATCATGTATTAAATCTGTGATTATTTGTGCCCGTAGAAGACTATGTAAAAAAAGCGAACAATTTGCAATTTGCAATTCTTCCGCAGGATCGAAGAAGCAGTTGTCTCCTCGAACAGCAACTATGGCGTGCGCTGCCTTCTGTTGTGGCCTGATACATTCCTATGAGCCTCCATGTAAGAAAAAAAAACTACCAATGCACACAAACTGTACTCAGGTGCGTCTCTGGTCTATGTAATTGCCTGGTCGCTCAGGGTTTTTGTTAAGATGCTGTAACTCTCCCAATGAGTTCATCCAAACTACACAAAGGTCGATCATATGTAGTTAATGCGAGTGTGCTTGACAAGCACTGCACCAGGGTATCTGTGCAAGTTTGTTCACACAAAACAGTGCTTGAGACCTTGTGTACGGAACCCTCTTAACGTTCCGATAAAGATGTATTGCTGTTTGTGAAATGCAGTAATGCTATCTCTGTGCCGATTGCGCCATTGTGCCCCGGCTGGTACATTGTGCTACATTTCCTCAAAACTTCCTCAAGTCTGCGCCAAACCTGCGTCAAAAGAAGTTTTTCGACTTTAAGAAACAAAACTAACCACTTGGGATTCCTCAATTGAAAACGACGTGGCGGTAGACACTGTACGACGCAATTCGAGTCAGGTTAAACTGTAAAAAAAGATCGCTGTTGCAATACGTTACTCTAGCGGTCAGGTCACCATAACCACGACCGAAGTAGTTTTAGTGGCTCCCAGACTTATCAGGCATTTTGCTGCACAGCCAGCTTCTTATAAATGCATTCGGAACTTGCCGCAAGACACTTAACCACTTGCAACCGCCACTTCCAAGTTTGCAATCGTGAAGTGCGCTGCCAATGCCAGCAAAGCGGTGATTAAATTATGGCCGTCACGCATCGAGCGCTAAGGAGTGATAACTCTGCCAACACAAAAGCGGACGACTCGTCCCAATTGTTTTGACCTTCCTACTGCTTGTGTGCTAGTTCAGAAAGCAAAATCTTTGGTGACAAACACCACTTGCTGCCGCGTGAAGTCGATCGTTTCAGTTGTGTGCAGCACATTGCAAACATGTTGCCGCTGTTACTGCACGGGCGCTTGCTGTGTCGTACGCTCGTTTTTGTCATTAAAATATTCTTCATGCCTATCTCGTTCCTGACAGCACGTGAACGCGGCGATGACGACCTGCTTTCATTAGTCAAGCGGTGTTGCACGAGCTGTGGCGCGGTGTCTTTGGGTTCTGGTTTGTTGAAAGCATGCAGTATGCTTACTACTGCGCCATGCCATGCTCTACCAAGCATGGTCGTCGGCAGGATTTTTTCTTAGGGGGTGCAAACCAGTGTTGCATCACGTCTGGATGAGGGAGAGAGCACTGGTGTAACTTGGGTGAAGGCAAGTGCCCCTTTTGCCTCCCCACTGCCGACGCCCATGCTACTGAGCAGTCAACCGAAGATGCTTATCATAATGTGATGTCAGCTAATAAATCATACTGGCGCGGTTCTTGCGTTTCTGTCAGCCTACCTCTGTGCGGTTCCAGTGCTTATCAATAAAAAACGCATCACTGTGCTGTGATAGTGTTCTCTTTTCAGTTTCGGTCTGTTTCTACACTATTTAGGCATTGCGGCAAAGCTGACTTTCGGACATTTGCGTGGTGGCAAGATCGCGCAGATTCAAACCCGTAAATTGTAGGTGCAGTAGAGTTGTGGCTTATTTTGGCCTTGAAATGTGAGTAGGCAGGCCGAAAAACTGAGCACGAAAAGGTTTTGGCATCCGAAATTTCAGACGTTCTTCTACATTCCCATCTATGGGGTTGTCGACTCTGCCACGAAAACGTGTGAATCTTCAGCGTGGCTGCACACTTCGGCTTCCGGAAAGTCTGCACTTGCCTGTCTTTGTGCATATTTATGTGGCCGGCATGCGCATTGCTGGATGAACCGAGATTACGCATCGCAAAAGCCGTGTGCTGCTGCAGCGACCAAAGTCCACCCAGAAAACTTCAAAATTTGCTATTTCAGGACACTTTATGCTCAGTGGTCATGCGTTAGATACAGCTACTCTTCTTGTGCTTGAGATGATGCTTAAGGGCATTGCTTACTCTTGGACTGATACAGTAACTGCTTCGTAGCGGAAAATGTGTGCTGCTGCAGCGACCAAAGTCCACCCAGCAAACTTCAAAATTCGCTATTTCAGGACACTTTATGCTCAGTGGTCATGCGTTAGATACAGCTACTCTTCTTGTGCTTGAGATGACGCTTAAGGACATTGCTTACTCTTGGACTGATACAGTAACTGCTTCGTAGCCGAAAATGTTTACTCTCAAATGGTCATTCAAGAGGTTATAACCTTTTGGTTAATACGGGTTAATACCCTACACTGTTTCTGATGGTCTTGTGCTGCATTAAAAGAAGTGTTGTTCGAGGAACATAATTAACGAGCTGTATGCGTTTTTTTACTATTGCTGTTCATAAAGCGCTGAGGTGCCATCACAGACATTTCTGTGATATTTTTTTGTTCAAATATGTACAAGCTAATCTGTGTTAATCATATCACCTTCAGTCATTTTAAAACAAGGCGCTATGGCTCTCTATTTCATCCTTAGCTTTCTCTACTAGGTTAGTTTAACTGTGTGTGATATTTATAATTATGTGTTTTTGTAGTTTTATTATGCTTGAATAGTGTGCAGAAAATCGTGCTTTTATCTCCTATTTTGTCATGGACAACTACCATAGTGTGCAGAAAATCGTGCTTTTATCTCCTATTTTGTCATGGACACGGTAGTTGTCTTGAAATCGTTTCTAGTGACACATGCTTCAAAATGCATTTTTGCCTGCTCCAAAACAACCTAAGCCAGTAGCATCACAGGGGGTGGCATTTTGCCTCTTACATGAAAATTCTTTCATGGAGTGGTGATTTTCGGCAAGACATGAATGGCTTCTTGAAAATATGAAGGAGGAGTTTCTTGTTTACGTAACAGACACGATGGTAGACCTATTTGAAGTTTTAACATCAGGTGGAATGAAGACCTGGAGAGGAAAAAGAAGGAGCAGTTGGATTTATCGGGTATTGAAAGAAAGAAGAGTACTGTGGCCCTTGTGAAAGAGCTTGAATCGCAGAAACTGGTGGAAGGTTCTCAGCTTCAGGTCTCCCCATGCTGCAGGAAAGGATTGAATCTTAAAACAGTCAAACCATTGCCGATGCAAATGAATCAACTTTTCTGCTTGTAGATAAAAATTTATTCTATTTTAGTAGTGTAATAATGGTTTGCAGTCTGCGCAAGTGCTCCATGTCATTTTTTTTATCACTTGGGGGTTTGTTTTCAGTGCAAATAGTTTTCTAAGCAGTCTTGCCGATCCTGGCTTTAAATCATTGGGGAAAACCTGGAGAAGTTTGGGAATTAGGAGAAATTGAATGGGTAGACGGTTCGGTGCGCACAATAACTGTCTCTCGAAGAGGACACCGCAGCCAATGCCCACACGGGGAAAGGGGATTAACAGGGAACAGAGAAGTAAAGACAAACCAATGCAATGCAACAACACCGGCTTAACACCTTAGCAGGAAATAGTGACAGAAACTTGTTCAAATGCGGCTGAAAGGTGGTCAACATTTGCTTGAAAAATTGAACTTGGTAGCTTTGGCACGATACGGGGCTCAATGTACTAATAAGATGCATCTATGTGTGGTTGCGGCGATGGCGTAGTGGTTAGAGCATCCGCCTCGCATGCAAGAGGTCCGTGGTTCAAATCCCGGTACCGCGCAGTTCCCAACCGGATAAAAAAAAAATCCGCGTGTTGATGGAACTGCACTAAGAGGCCTGGGGTGCGGCCTCACCGGCAAACACCGCCGAGAACGCACTCCCTCACCAGAGAAGGATTGGCCACCCTGGTGCAGTATCTGGCCACTACCTCCCACATGCTTACGTCAAATAACTCACGGCCCTCAGTCCCCAGCAGCTGCGAAGCAACTGACCACGGCGGCGGTCAGATCTGCAACGCAGCAGAGGGTGCTAAGAATCTCTGGATCCGGACAGGCCGCCATTGGAACCTGAACTTGGCAACGTTTAACGCTAGAACCTTGTCTCGTGAGGGAAGTCTAGCTGTACTATTCGAAGAGCTAGAGGGTGTTAAATAGGATATAATAGGGCTGAGTGAGGTTAGGAGGACAGATGAGGCCTATACGGTGCTACAGAATGGGCACGTCCTTTGCTACAGGGGCCTGGCAGACAGAAGAGAACTGGGAGTGGGGTTCCTAATTCACAAAAACATAGCTGGAAACATAGAGGAATACTATAGCATTAATGAAAGGGTGGTAGGTATCGTAATTAAATTGAATAAAAGATACAAGATGAAGGTAGTACAGGCTTACGCGCCTACATCCAACCATGATGACGCTTCAGTTGAAAGCTTCTATGAAGACGTGGAATCGGCAATGAGTAAGGTAAAAACACAGTATACCATAGTAATGGGCGACTTTAATGCAAAGGTAGGGAAGAAGCAGGCTGGAGACCAGGCAGTAGGAGATTATGGCATCGGTACTAGAAACGCCAGAGGAGAGCTACTAGTAGAATTCGCAGAACGCAATAATTTACGGATTTTGAATACCTTCTACCGAAAACGAGAAAACCGCAAGTGGACATGGAGGAGCCCTAATGGCGAAAATAAGAACGAAATAGACTTTATAATGAGTGCACACCCTGGAATCGTGCAGGATGTGGAAGTGATTGGCAAGGTACGATGCAGTGACCATAGAATGGTACGGTCTCGAATTCGCCTAGACTTGAAGAAGGAACGACAGAAACTGATACGCAAGAAGCCAATCAATCAGCTAGCACTGAGAGGGAAAGTACAGGAATTCAGAGTGTCGCTGCAGAACAGGTACTCGACTCTTAGTGAGGAAACCAACCTTAGCGTAGATACAATGAATGATAATCTGACGAGTATCATTACGGAGTGTGCAGTGGAAGTTGGAGGCAGGGTAGTTAGACAGGACACTGGCAAGCTTTCCCAGGAAACGAAGAACCTAATTAAGAAGCGTCAAATCATGAAAGTGTCAAGTACAACAGACAAAATAGAACTGGCAGAGCTTTCGAAGTTGATTAATAGACGTAAGGTATGCGATGTAAGAAGGTATAATATGGAGAGAATTGAACACGCTCTGAAAAACGGAGGAAGCGTCAAAGCATTGAAGAGGAAACTTGGGATAGGCAAAAGTCGGATGTATGCACTAAGGGACAAAGAAGGCAAAATAACTACTAATATGGATAGGATAGTTAAAATAGCGGAGGAGTTTTACAGAGATCTGTACAGTAGCCGAGACAACCACGACCTTAATACTATAAGAACTAGCAGTAACCCAGATTACACCCCACCAGTAATGATAGAAGAAGTCAGAAAAGCTTTGGAGAGCATGCAAAGGGGCAAAGCTGCTGGTGAGGATCAGGTAACATCAGATCTGCTGAAAGATGAAGGACAGATTGTGTTAGAAAAACTAACCACTCTGTTTACGAGGTGTCTCCTGACTGGAAGAGTACCAGAGTCTTGGAAGAACGCTAACATCATCTTAATACATAAGAAAGGAGATGACAAGGACTTGAAGAATTACAGGCCGATCAGCTTGCTCTCTGTAGTATACAAGCTATTTACAAAGGTAATTGCTAACAGAGTAAAGAAAACATTAGAATTCAGTCAACCAAAGGAACAAGCAGGATTTCGAACAGGCTACTCAACAATTGACCACATTCATACTATCAATCAGGTAATAGAGAAATGCTCAGAGTATAACCAACCACTATACATAGCCTTCATAGATTACGAGAAGGCGTTTGATTCAGTAGAAATATCAGCCGTCATGCAAACACTGCGGAATCAGGGCGTAGATGAAGTATATATAAACATTCTGGAAGAAATCTACAGGGGATCAACTGCTACCATAGTGCTTCATAAAGAAAGCAACAGAATACCAATCAAGAAGGGTGTAAGACATGGGGACACAATTTCCCCAATGCTATTTACCGCGTGCTTACAGGAGGTTTTCAGAAGCCTAGATTGGGAACAGTTAGGGATAAGAGTCAATGGAGAATACCTTAGTAACCTGCGCTTCGCCGATGACATTGCATTGCTGAGTAACTCGGGAGACGAATTGCAACTCATGATTACGGAGTTAGACAAGGAGAGCAAAAAGGTGGGTCTTAAAATTAATCTGCAGAAAACGAAAGTAATGTACAACAACCTCGGCAAGGAGCAGCGCTTCGAGATAGGTAATAGTGCACTTGAAGTTGTAAAAGACTATGTCTACTTAGGGCAGGTAATAACCGCAGAGCCGAACCACGAGATTGAAGTAACTAGAAGAATAAGAATGGGGTGGAGCACATTCGGCAAGCACTCTCAAATTATGACAGGTAGATTGCCACTATCCCTCAAGAGGAAGGTATATAACAGCTGTATCTTGCCGGTACTTAGCTACGGAGCAGAAACCTGGAGACTTACAAAGAGGGTTCAGCTTAAATTGAGGACGACGCAGCGAGCAATGGAAAGAAAAATGGTAGGTGTAACCTTAAGAGACAAGAAGAGAGCAGAGTGGATTAGGGAACAAACGGGGGTTAAGGATATCATAGCTGAAATCAAGAAGAAGAAATGGACATGGGCAGGGCATGTAGCGCGTAGACAGGATAACCGCTGGTCATTAAGGGTAACTGACTGGATTCCCAGAGAAGCGAAGCGGGTTAGGGGGAGACAGAAGGTTAGGTGGGCAGATGAGATTAAGAAGTTTGCGGGTATAAATTGGCAGCAGCAAGCACAGGACCGGGTTAACTGGCGGAACATGGGAGAGGCCTTTGTCCTGCAGTGGACGTAGTCAGGCTGATAATGAATGAATGAATGAATGAATGAATATATATATATATATATATATATATATATATATATATATATATATATATATATATATATATAACCTTGCGCGTAATCTCCGCCTCCGTGAATACTTTCATGATCGCAAGGACTGTACGGACGAGAATAGAGTGATTGGTGGTGACAAATCATGGTGTCCGGGTGAGCAGAGGGACAAACACCTCGATATGTATATAACAACAGTTCAAAAAGATATCATCAGAGCGTATGAAAAAAATCGGCCATTTCGAAACAACAAATCAAAGTCAGAACGAAGGGCACTCGATGAACTACGAAAAAAACACTGAAATTACTATCAAACCGGCTGATAAAGAGGGCTGCATAGTAATTTTAAACACGTCGGACTACCTAAAGGAAGGGGAACGACAGTTATCAGACACAAAATTCTACAAAGAACTTCCAACTGACCCGACTCCCGAATTTGAAAGGGAGATAAAAGTAACCCTAAACAATCTCCGCCGGGACAAGAAAGTTACCGGCAAAATGTTAAAAGTAATGTTACCGGCCCATTCTGTTCCCGGTCGATTCTTTTTGCTCCCCAAAATACACAAGGCAGGTAATCCGGGACGTCCGATAGTATCCAGTAACAGCACATCAACAGAAAATATATCAGAATTCATCAATTCCTTAATAAAAAACATCCCCCCCCCAAATTTTCCTTATTACCTAAAGGACACAAACCACTTCATCTTGCGAAACTACAAGTCTCGACATCCCAGGCGGCAGTTTTCTGGTGACCATGGACGTCTGCTCACTGTACACCAACATACCCCACCATGACGGAATAGCGGCTTTTGTTTCTGAATATGTAAAATCTGACTCATCAACCAGTGTAAGTGGCGAGGTACTGCTTACACTTCTTGAGCTTGTACTAAATTATAACCATTTTGAGTTCAATGGCAAGCATTTCCTTCAGGTCAGTGGCACTGCAATGGGCACGAAAATGGCCCCAAACTTCGCGAGCACCTTTATGGCTTCACTTGAAATCCCATTCATTGAGGGACGCACCTTGAAACCTTTCTACTAAAGAAGATACTTAGATGATATTTTTATGATATGAAACCATGATGAGGGAAGTCTTTTCCGCTTCATAGAGGATTTTAACAAGTGCCACCCGTCAATAAATTTCACGCACAAAATTTCCAAAACTAGCATTAACTTTTTGGACGTCACTGTCACGGTCGAAAATGACCGCTTGTCAACAAACCTTTGCAAAAAGCCTACAGACCGTCAAATGTACCTACATTTCAACAGCAGCCACCCAAAGCATTGCAAAACGGGTATTCCATATTCTCAGGCCTACCGGTACCGAAGAATATGCACCGATTTGCGGGAATTTGACAGACACGCGGAACACTTAAAGCATTCCTTATTGAAACAAAATTATCCGGAAGACATTATTGACGATGCCATACTACGTGCTCGCAACGTGAACAGGAATGATATTATTAAAGGACCAAACAGAGTATCTAAAACGACTTTCCAAACGAATCTTGTACTAACTTACTCCTCATCAGCGCCACTACTCAACAACATACTGTCCCGCCATTTCAACATAATCAGGCAAAGCAAACGACTAACTTCTATCTTCGCGAAGCCACCTCACGTGGTGTACCGCCGGGATAAAAATCTGAAGGACATTCTTGTCAGAGCAAAAACAAACACCCCCAAATTTCAATCAGAGTGCCATGCCTGCGGAAAGGCTCGATGCAAGGTATGCCCACAGATGGTCACAACACGTGAATCCAAAGCGAACTTCTCGGATTTCAAAGTCTGCATAACTGAAAGCCTTAATTGTGACTCCAGTAACGTAATATACATGCTACATTGCAACATCTGCGGACGAGAATATATCGGCCAAACAGACACGCCATTTCGGCTGCGGTTCAATAATCACCGGTACCACGCCACTTCACTGCCGAAGCTACCTTTATCTAGACATCTGCGCCTGCCAAACCACAGTTTTGAAAATATCAGCGTAACTCTTTTGCAGTCCGGTTTCTCAAACAGACGCGAGCGCGAACAGCGTGAGGCATATGTTATTTTCAAATTTCGAACATTAGTAGCCGGCATCAACGAGGACCCCAGAAAACTCAACTGCCTCCGAGAAGTAAGCCAGGAGGAAATTGGTGACAAAGATTGATAGCTGGAGACCATGCTTTTTTCTGACTGACTCGTACGTGTACACTGTCCTTTCTTGTTTTCGTTTTTTTTTTTCATTTTTTTCTTTTCTTTCCTTTTTTCTTTTTTTTCTACATGCACATACAAAGTGTTTTCGTTCGCCTACCACTTGATGACCATTGAAGGGAAACGGACGAAGACTAAAAATAAAAAGAGCCGACCGACCCATTAACGGGAAGCCCTTCCTTTACGCACGCCGCACGCCGACCGACCCATTACGGAGAAACCCTTTCTTTACACACGCCGTCACGGACCCTCCCGGCACCGCGGCGACAATCTTGGGTGGCCCGACATACGTCGAGAACTGAACAGCACGTGATAAGAAACGTATGTGGACGTACACGGACAGTTGGTTTCGTTCTCAGTGTTGACAGTGGTTCTTCCTCTTTTTACTTTCTTTTTTTTATTTATTAGTTCCCTCTCACTTTCGCAAACATGTTTCAAGGCGAGAGGGACGCGGCAGCAACAAAGTTTGGAAATCCATATCAGTATAACTCATCCCCTGATGAAGGGAGGACCCCTCCCGAAACTGTTGGGAAATAAATATATTTATCCTTGTTGACAACGCTCCCGTTGTGCCATATCCCATACCTTCAATATATATATATATATATATATATATATATATATATATATATATATATATATATATATATATACGTCAGTACGAGTGAGCTGGCGTCGTACGGACTAGAGGAATCGCTACGCCGCCTTCTTCGCCTAGTAAAAACACGCTTCGGGCACGCCAGGAACTCGAAAGGTTCGTTGTTTCATGCGTGCTGCCCCGTTATCTCAGCCAACCAACACCTGGAAAGATCGAACGAACAGTTCGTGCACCACTTCAATGGAGACCCTCGTGAATTCAACGAGACAGTCAAGGTCTACTGCCGAAGACCCAGCAAGGTGTCATACATCGACTATCAATTTGAGCAGTTGCCACCAAGACGCTTTCTTGCTGCGGATGCGCTTCATCCGAGTTTTATGAGTGTCGCGTTGATTGCCGAAACCCTCAAGAGTGCACTCGGTCGCGGAGACCTCGAAGCTACCACGGGGTGGTCGACTCAACCAGTAACTCCCGTCAATATCCGTTCATCACAACAAGACACCCAAGACAAGAAGTCTGCATATCAACATATCTCAGAAGCCCACGACAAGAACTCTGCATATCAACGTACTCCAGGAGCCCCCCACCCACCCAACATCACAGACGAGTTCCCGATGATCGGCGAAACTGTGACTCCCACAATCCACAAGCACCCTCTCACCATCATAAACAGCGCACCACTACTAGGGGGGAAGTCTGCTGGACAGCCAACACGCGTCCCTCCATTGCGGATGTCGAGACCAAAAGCACTACACGACAGAACCACTACACCAGTCCTCAAAGGGAAGCCTGCCGAACTACGAAATCGCGTCTCTCTATTGTGGGCCCCGGAACTCTCTACCAACACGTTCGCCGGGAGCCCAACGCCAGAATCCTCCCTACAACGACGAAGGCCTGCCGGACATAACTATAATCTTCGGACTTCATCAGTGCCATCCCCGCATCCAAAAGAAGATTGACCTCTGAAATGTAAGTCCAGCTCATCGCTTCCCAGTTGCAGTCCCACCTTCCTTAATGTACGAAAACTTGCTGACAAACAAATTAAACACGAAATGCATAAATCAACATTGCATGTGTACCTTCGTGATAGAATAGCCCCCAAGGGTATGACACTCTCTCTCACATCAGCCGCTACAAACCTAGAGGAACCCGATCAAATATCATGGAAAAATGTCCTCCTGGAGACATCTCTTAAATAAACAGAAATCGCTCTCTATCACAGTGATAAGCAGGTAAAGAAACTGGTCGCTATGACCAGCACCATTCTCCGCCACAACACTTTATCGAACGAAGAAATCACCCGGTTAACATAATTTGAACAGAATAAATACCAAGCCATCATGACCACAAAAATTATAAAGTCAAAAGAGACCATGTGCCCAACCCCACGTTTCCTGAGATAGTTCGTTATCCCTACAACACCACCACCCAGGAAACCACTAACGGTACAAACGAGCACCCATCTATGAACACACCCTGTGGCACTGTGATTGTAAACCTATTGGACACGAGTTTGTCACCTGACGAAGAAAAACTGCTATCTAAAGGACTAAGGTTATGCCCTACCACAAAATTTTTCGATGAATTCCACTTGCTCCGAGACCTCGACAACTTCGCTAGAAGCTTAAGGTTGCGAGAATATTTCTTGGACAGGCCTTCAAACCATGAAGCGATTCACCGTCGTAAAACAAAGAATTGGACACCGAACAGTAATCGAGACAAGTGCCTGGACCTTTATGTCACCGCAGTACAGAAAGATATAGTACACAAATACTACAGACAAAGGAAAACGTGAAAACTTGACAAAATCTGAAAAAATCAGTCTGAGAAATCTGGCATCTAGGAGAGACATAACAATAAAACCCGCTGACAAAGGAGGAGCAATTGTAGTTCTTACTACAACCAACTACTTACAAGAAGCATACCGCCAACTAGACGACTCAAACTTTTACGAACGCCTCCCAGGTGATCCGACAGCCGAATAGAAACGTATCGTATCAACAGAACTAAAGAAACTGTTGTACGCAGAAAAGATAACCAACACTGACCACAAACTGATGCGATCAGCATACCCTTGTCCAGTTCGCTTCTACATCCTTCCGAAAATTCATAAACCCGGTAACCCAGGTTGACCAATCATATCAGGCATCTGTACAACAACTGAACCCATATTAGGGTACGTGGACCAAACTAATAAGCCACATTCCATGTACCCTCGCGTCGTACATAAAAGACACCACACATTTTCTTCGAGACATTGCAGGTCTTTGTGTGCCGAAAAACTCGCACTTGGTTACTCTTGATGTCTCTTTGTCTCTTTATTGTATACAAATGTTCCTCACGATGACGGCATAGCTGCATTACAAAACATGTACACAGACCATAGACAATCTAACACCCCAGATTTCTCTGCCATCGCAACTTTGACGAGGATGGTCCAAGAATTAAATTTATTCGAATTTAACCAAGAGTATTTTGGACAAATCAGCGGGACCGATATGGGCACCGAAATGGCACCCAATTATGCCAATATATTTATGGGAAGCTAGAATCGGAGTTCTTGCACAAAGTTCCTTGAAAACCACTGTTATACAGAAGATACATAGACGACATCTTTCTTATTTGTACCCACAGCAAGGATGAACTTCTCAGCTTTATCGACACTTACAATGCTGTACATCCGAACATACACTTCACACACACCTACTCGCAAACAACCGTAAATTTTCTTGATGTTACCATAACGATAGAAGAAGACAAGCTTTCTACAACCATATATCGCAAACGAACGGATCGACAACAATACCTCCATTACAAAGCGAACACCCGCGCCACTCTAAAAACATTATTTCCATACAGCCAGCTTACCGTTTTAAGCGAACTCTGCTCTAGAGACCACTGATTTTGACACGAGCTCACAGAG